>JABJVR010000364.1:0-21334 GCA_025773905.1 Chitala chitala | reverse complement strand
ACACACACACACACACACACACACACACACACACACACACACACACACACACACACACACACACACACACACGGAGAGCCAAAAGCCAGATTTAAACCCAAGACCCCAGAGGTGTGAGGCAACAATGCTGCCCACTGAAAGGAGGATAAGCAAACAGATTTTTTTTATTACTGGATCTCGCAGCATGTCCTCTGCGACTAATAAGAAAGGCCAGTCCGTCCTAGCCAATATCACCACATCACACTCGCTCAACTATCACCTCATACCACAAACAGCTGTAATATAAGAGCTGCTGTGAGAACAAAGATCTGGGCTATGATCATGAAGATGCTGAATCACACCCCAAAAATATCTCTGTTGATGGTCCCTAGACTAGTGCAGTGGTTACATATTATAGTGGACAAATGAGAACTATGTAAGTTGCGATGAGTTATGGAAGCCAAGCCGTAGAAATGCAGCTTAAAACATCAGCAAAATCACCAAAAAGTGAATAATGAAAAGACTAAAACAACAATAGTACCACTGACGTTTTACCATATGTAGACATATTACAAGTCAAGAAGTGTTAAGTAGTAAAACTGAAGCAAGGCACTGTACTTAAAGAAAACTTTCCAATTTGTCTGTGGAGTGCTGAGTGATCTGAAGCTAAATTAATAGAATTGATTCGGTTGAGAAGTCCGAAATGAAAATTCTTGCAAAATAGCACCACCAGGTGGTTAAATATGATTATGGAAGCATGCCTTTTTAAATGCCACCCCGTTCTCACTTTTTGCTACATTTCCCTGAAAAGACTAAGCAAGTCCTTAGTTTCAACCTAGCAGAAATTAACTGTCTAACTGAAAATCAATCTGTATTTATGCTATTTGAAATTATGCCATGTTTTCTGCATCAGAGAATTTTAAGTCTAATAAAGTATAAGTTGTTTTGCCCTCAGGTGCCAAATGCATAAACGATTCAGTGAAGCATTGCTGGGATTTGAATGACCATATCATTATCTGAATGTTGGAGTGATGCATGGGAAAATGTAGTCGTTGCCATTGCTTGCAACTTGCATCTGTAAAATCATAGGGCAGCTTGTACCTACCCTAACAGAAAATCAAACGTGCAAAACAGCTTGTGGGCCCCAGTGTCATTCGTTTCGTTGTTTAATCATGTTGGCAGCAGCATGTCATAGAACAGCATGCAGTGGGATCTGAGCTATGCTGGTCTTTAGAAATTAAGTTATCAAATCGCTAAGCAGCAATTTAAGGGTGACAAGGGCACAATTGTGAAGTCAGTCCCCACCACTACTGTTCAGTATAGTATCTGCACCGAGAAGCAAATCGGCTGATTCTCTACATGTCAAGGGCGTAGATTTGCCCTCAACATTAGTAGGGACAAAATCAGTCCCTACTTGCCCACTTAGCATGAAAACTTACCCACTTAGCATGAAAATGTTTACAGTGGAGATCACTAAAAATACTGGTAGGGGACAATTCAGTACTGCAACAATATTGGTAGGGACACATCCCTACTGTCAAAACCCAAATCTATGCCCTTGTTTGCTGTCCAGAGTCCATCTAAACACGTTGAATGCTACTGGTACCAAATCTGTCTAAGGAAACAGTCAGTGCATTCTCATTAACTGGACTGCAAGTCAGAAAGCCAAAGCCAGATATATTAGTAGTATTAAGATAAATGCTAAGAAAATAAAAGGAATTTAAAAAAATGAAAACCTCTGTTCTCACTCACTAAGCATGTTAAACTGTCAATGCGAACTCTGTTTTGTACCTTAAAATCTCACAGTTCCACACATTTCACTTTTTCTTCCTGATTTGTGACCAGCCAGTTGACCTTGGACCCCTAGAAGTTATTTTTCATTGTACCAAAATGAAAACTTGTGGAATCCTCCCCTCAACTGTGAGTCTTTCAAAAGTTTCATTCACTGTTGACTGTAATATAGCTGAATATAAACATCCTCTCTTGCTGCAATCTTCTTACACACCTTTGAAAAAAACTGTCAGGAGGAGGGCTATATAGAAGCAAACTGAACAGAATTTTAGTTTGCTTTCTACATGTCACAAAGTGTTTTGTATTTATTTTAACTTTTGATATACAGTCACTGAATATTTTGATAAACAAATAATGTATGCTTTGGTAAACAGTTCATTAAATAACCACATTCTCAAATACATGCAGACTAATGGAAAACAAGGAAGTTTCAACCTTACCTGGAGGAAATGGAGCTTGAGCACACCGAGATGACTTCTGGGTATTGTAGGCTTTTATATCCATAGAGAGGCACTTCAGATTACATAGATAGATAGATAGATAGATAGATAGATAGATAGACTTTATTCATACCCATGGGCAAATTCTGTTGTTACAGTAACAGAACAGTAGTTACAACTAGTACTGGGTTAAAACTATAAAGAAAATGTGTAATACGAAATTAGAACTGAAATGAAAGAAGAAATGAAAGAAAAATAAATATATAAAATATAAAGGACCCTAAATATAATGTAAGAACATTACAGTATACTGCAGTACAATGTGGTATACTGTGCATTAGTGTAAATTTGGCAGTTGCCACAGGGGCTGATCCTGATTCTCCTGAAGTTCATGACCATGTTTTTAGTCTTGGTCACATTCAGAAGCACCCACACCTTTCCACCAAGTGTTCCACCAAGCCTCTATACTCTGTCTCCTCTCCACCGCTGACACACCCCACAACTGCAGAGTCATCTGAGAACTTCCGCAAATGACAGGACTCTAAGTTGTATGTTCAGATTGCTTTGGTAGCAGGAGGAAGAATTTTGCTAAAGAATGTTATTTTTAAAATGAAACACCTAAAATCATGCATATTGATACAAGACTCTGTGTTTTAAAATGTAATAATATGGTACACTGTAAAACTTTGTGTGAAATGTTATTGCATGTCTGGAATGTCCATTGAGATCAGTAAAGTTCTAGGGCAGTTAGTGATTGCTGAGTTTTGAAAGGTAAATGACAGTGTGTTTAACCAGTATTGCAGTACATTCACTCTGTTTGTATGTGCTCTGCTTGGATGTGGGACTGCTACCTTGCAAGTTGTGGATGTTGTTGTTCTTACTGAAAATATTTTAAAATTCTTGACAAGTAGGTACAGGCACCTGGAGCTTGTATTCCACGCTATGGTTCATGTTAATCAAAGCACTTAAATCCATCAGTCACTGATTAACTAAAATTTCAGTCTTGCACAACCTCAGCATGTTAATGACCACATTTAGGCTATTAGTTTCAAGGATAAAACCAAGCAGGCAGAATTAATAATACTGGAGGACAGGAAGCTAAGATTAAAAAAAAAATTAGCTGCATGAAAAAAGATAAAATTGTAACATAATTTCAAGAAACAGTCTCATCAACTGAGAAATGTTTTATAGTCAAAGTTTTATGATCTGTAGACACAGCGTCCCCTCTTGTCTTGTCAGAATTAGCTGTAGCCAAGCCGCCCCCCCCCCCCCAATTTCTAATGGTTCCCCCTTCCATTGTGGTCAGGGCATAGACTGGGGAATGGATAGTAGGGACGTGTTCCCACCAGTACTGTGGGACTACTGAATTGCCCCTACCAATATTTTTATTCAGTCTCCAAACTTTTTCACATTAGGAGGTTTGGGGGCTGATGGTTCCTACTAACACTGGGACCAAACCTACACCTTTGCACCATGGACAAATTTACTGTCCAGTTTACCAGTCCACTAGACACCTACCTATCTACAGCTAATAGAATGCAGTTTGATTTGTGCCCATCTATAGCCAAGTCCCAGACAAACACTTAGTTCCACCTTCCTATTAACGTTCATAGATGGAGCTAGTGGTGATAACAGAGGGAAAGTCAGCGCCCTGCACACCTCAGCATCACCCTCATCGGTTGTTCCGCTCTCTGCCTCGTGTCCGCTGTTCACCACTGGCTTAATTGATATGATGCTAATCAGCAAAAACCTGCTACAGCCATCTGCAGTCTCGGGTCATGAATACACAAAAGAGATTGTAGCAGATGGTACAACTGATATGGTTACGACTGATCTGTCAGCAGCTCTGTAAATGCAAGAGTTTCAGTGATTGCGAGTTTGTTTTCACTTTGCTTACACCTGGTAGTATTGAATCCCCCGCATTAGGCTTTGTTTGTGAATTCAAAAACTGGTGCACTGCAAAGTTGCTATGTGTGCGTGTGTCTTCTGGTGTATTAAGTGTCCACAAGACTTACTCTCCCAGAGACTAGTAGAAAGCAGTAATAAAGAATACTGAAGCATAATTAAAAATATTGGAATTATGGCAAGTTTGGCTAACTACTTTAATGAATAACATCAAAACATCCTTAAACATGAAGTAAACAAATTTACCATGTCAGAAAATGTACCTGCCGTTGTCATGACAATCATTAACACGATGACTCACTATTTAATTCTGATTAAAATTATTTTTAATAAAGGAATTGTTTCTACAGGATGGCTCAGTGGTTGACACTGTTGTCTCCCACCTCCAGCGTTGTGGATTTAAAGCTGGCTTTTGGCACTGACACGCGGGTCTTCCTCATGCATGTGCAGGTTGCTACCAGACATCCTGAACAGGAAAAGTGGTTTGGTGGAGGATAGAAATTGTTCTAAGGTATGTATTGCATTGGAAAGAACATGTCTGGAGTGTATTATCATGTACATAACGAATACAGAACAAAAACGTCATTTAATGCAAATAATATGAATTTATTATGATATTTGACGCGTGTTTTAATTTACAGAGACAAGACGTCGTAAAGATTTACTGGTCCTGAGCATAAACCCACGTGTAAAGCTCCACGTGCGGTTTGCAATGTACGCGTGTATTTCACTCCTGACCACTAGATGGCGATAAGTGATTGGCCTAGAATTAAGTTGGCAAGAAAGAAACCGACATTTGCCTTTTGTGATCATAAATTTGCATTTAAAATTATTTTTGCTTGATTGAACTTACAGACAATTGAAAATCAATTCATGTAACAAAAAAAAAAAAAAAAACAATTATCTTATGAGAATTGACCTTTAACACTGCTACAATGATAAATGAGATACGTGAAGCAATGTGTCTTTTACCCATCGCGCTATCAGTATGCAGAGAAGCTCTCAGAGACATATAAATATTGCAGAGCTTTATTTCAAAATGAATTCATAACTTCAAGATGACCTCCTTGTCCTTTTAACTATGCCTTTTAAAAATAGACAGTCACCCAAGTCCCCTTGCAAGCTTGTCTAGTTTGACAGGAACTAGTAGAAGATGAGCTGTTCTTCACTAGACCTGAGGAAACATCAGAAAGAATGCACAAAAATTGACAGTACAGTGCTTGGAGGATAACCATTGGAGCAAGGATTTCTTTTCGCAAAATGTGCGCTTTTACAACAGAGAGACAGAGCAAGAGAGATAGAGAGAAAGAGAACACACACACACATAGAAAGAGAGAGAGAGAAAGAAAGAGAGATGAACATTTCTTATTACACTGCAACCACAACCAATGAGATCCATTTTCTCCCAAAATTTTGAAAAAATACTTCCAAATTTAAGAGACCTACAAAACAAAACCAAGTTAAAATACATATTAGGAGAACACCAAAAACTATCAATAATAGTAATTAGATAGGTAAGAGCTTGCCATAACTAACGAGAAAGTCAACACTAGGAAAATGACTGTAGATAAAAGAAAAAAACAAGAAGAAAGGAACAATAAATAATTAAATTCTTTCTTTCTTTTCCCGAGTATGTTCACTGGTTGTGTTTGTTCAAAAAACGTTTGTTCATTCAATTTTTCTGTGTTCTGCAGTTGCTTTGGCAACACTAACATGTAGTCATGCCAATAAAGCTTCTTTGAATTGAAGTTGAATTGAGAGAGAGAGCGAGAGAGACAGACAGACAGACAGAGACACAGAGAGAGGGAGAGAGACAGACAGAGAGAGAGAGAGTGAGAGAGAGACAGACAGACAGACAGAGACACAGAGAGAGGGAGAGAGACAGACAGAGAGAGGGAGAGAGAGAGATAGAGAGACAGAGAGAGAGAGAGAAAGAGGTGTCTCCAATTAATCCACTAGCTGAGTCTGGGGAAGAGTGGGAGTATAATTGGAAGACAGTCCTATAAATGGGCTCTTTATTGTTCCATTTCATGTGCATTAATATTCCTGTCAGCTCCAATGAGAGAAGAGATTTCCTTTGTGATCATTTGTTCACAGGTAGACATACGCTAATTGTCAGTGGTGCTGTTTTGCTGGGTTGTAAGTTGTGTAAGTTGAGCGGAGTGAATGGATTTGGCAACACCCAGCAAGCTGATGTTGCAGCAGAGGTAGGTAAGAGGTTCACAAAGATCGCAAACATCTTTAAATGTTAAACGTTTGGGTGCTTAAAACTTGCAGATAAGCTGAACTGGAGGTTTTACCCAAAAGATTGACTGGAAGAGAAGCACAACATGCAGCAGATCCTCTATGCAATCTCCAAATCTCTTTGTCCACAGTCCAGGTTGCGGGAGCAGCACTGCAGATGTGTTACTGCTGTCATGCCTTCACCCCTGGCGCTTTTGTGTCTTTGCTCAATGACAGCTGCACCTGTTTTCCTTTCGGCTGTTAGTGGATATTGGGGATCTCTCGGTAAGCCAATGTATCTGGTATTAAACTAAGAGTCACTTTGTAGGCTGTACCAGCCACAATTCAGCAAAGGTCATGGACCAGTAGCATCCAGTAGCATCCATGAGCATCCATAAGCATCCAGGTTCCCGACACAAGACCTGCAGAGTTTGTTTAACCCCGTCTCCCAGAGGACTCTCACAAGCACTAAATTAACAGTGGCAGTTTTGCAGCATAGGGCAGATGTGGCCTCTTCAGTCAAGCAGTATCAGCTTATTTTCATCACCGTCACTCAGAAATGCCCCACTCAACCCCACCCCAACCCCCATCCCAGTCAAGCAGGGTCAAGCTGAGAGTGTCACAGGTGCTCACATGTTCTGTGTCCCTTTGACAGAAAGCCGCAGAAGGAACGGCTGAGAAGTTGTTCTAAGGGCATCCTCCTGAACGAAGGGGCATTATGGAGAGGCATCCTGTTCATTTTGCTATCAGCATATTATAACAGGCAGCTAAAGAGCTACAGTTTACAATAGGGGGATCTGAGCAGAACAGCCACAACATGTGTGACCTAACACTGACTCATTTTTTATTTTGTAGGATGTGCTGACATTAGGTAATGAGTAAAGAATTAAAATAGCACATTCCTTCACCCACCTGGTCACTGTGTTATACGTAAGGCAGTGAGCATTTCTTTAATCTACACCATGGATGTAGAAAATGCCTTTCAAGAATCACATGAAGCTCGTGATAACAGATAATGCTGTCAATGCTTCCCTCAGTGAGAAATAATTAACAAGGAATAAGTGCATTCTGAGCCGAAGAGAATTTTGAAAAGAACTCTGAGCACAAATGGATTAAGATGATTCATAACACATCCACCAATTCAAGAGTTTGAGATGATTCACAGCATGTGCAAGTTTTAGGGAAGAGAAAAGAACTTTTACCAAACTTTACTTGAGTGAGTTCAGTGTAAAGCAGTGTAATAAATTAAGGAGAAACAGTGCATATTTCCAGGAGGGAAATAAATAATACACATAAGGCCGAGTTCATATATACAAACATGCACATGGCATTGCCGTGTGTAGCATGTATTACACAGGTGCCCACTGACATGCCCTTACCTGTGTTGTACTGAAATGAGAAAACAGGCATGGCACACCCTCAGCTCCACGGGGGAAGTCTGGTGTACCACCATGAGCCATGAGCTGTAGGTCCCAGAGACTGAGCTGTTTGAGAAAGACCGGTAAACACATCAGTCGGCTGATTTTATTAAACATGTTGCCTAAAGTTAGAATTGGCTTAAAATAAAGAACAGCTTTGCTTATTTTTATTAATGGCAAAACTGTAAAATAACCCCCCCTCCCCAAAGAACCAACTCCATATGGAGACCCAAAGTATCCTCTGATGGCTCTGAACTGTACCTGACTTTCATACTTATTCTCACTTCAGGGTGTCTTTTCTTCCTGTCCAGACATGGGCTCATCAAACCACTGGGATGAAATCAATGATAGCCATTCATTATTTTTTATTTTTTCAGGGACTAATTCTCAATAGCTTTTATCTAAGCAGTCCTCAATGCCATCCTCATAATCCGAGGAGGCCCTGTGGCTGTTTGGTGCCTCTCATTGTTTTGATGACCACTGCATAATCGCTATTAAGTACAAGCATGGTTATCTGCCACGCTGAGCTGCTTTATAGATAAACCCCTCGCTTATTCATTGGAGGAAAGTGAAATTCTATAAGCAAACATTTTGGTCTGTAGTGGCTAACTGTGTGTTTAATTTTTGCCCTGACTAGGTAGCCTTTAAAAGGCAAAATGAAGAAAGAATATTCTTTACTTTACCCCAGGATTATCACAAGTCCCTGTGCGGAAAAACAATTGCTAGACATCTTGAAGATAAGGCCCTGGATAATGACACGGTACAGCCGACACAATGCAGTGACTTAAACATGTTGCTAGAGGTGAGATGAATAATTTAACTGACTTTAAAAAATAAGATAAATAAAAGATCTGAACTAAATCAGTCTGGGAGGTCGTGTTTACACTAAACATGCTGTGTAACAGCATAAATCAACATTAAAAAAAGTAAAACCTTCAGATCAAGATCTTGAATTACTTCACACAGATCAACGTTATTGTTAAAATAAAATGTTGACCGTGTGTTCACAATAATTTAAGCTCTGAACTGTCTGAATTTTAAGTTGTGTTATTATAACTTCAAGTAGTTACCACAAAGAGAAAATTGTAGGGGGGAATTTCCATTTTTAAAGAATGCTGTGTTTCCAGGCAGTTTATACTCTGCTCTAAATGCAACCATTTTACCATGGTAACAGGTAGCCTCACTGTGTTTTCCACTATGTATCACATTTCTAAAGCTTTGGCAAGGAAACTATTAATCAGGATATCACAAGATGTCCTTCATCCGTGCATCTTTGGTACATACCTTCTACACTTCTACCTAACACAGCCACCAGGCAAGCCAGACAAATTCTTGGCCTTCAAACGGGCTGGCAAAGGAGGGCGTTTTGTCCCTCAGTCAAGACGTGTTATGAAAATCACCACTGGTAAATGACTTCATTTGCTCTGCTTGAACAATGTCAATTGGGACAAGTTTGGTCTTGTTAGCAACTGATAGGCTTCAGTCTCTGAGTTAGTTTAACTTTAATTTGGTGTCAAGTGTACAGACTTTGATCAGAATATGTAATATAAACCAAAGGAAAGACAGTAACTTCCAGCAGGAAGCACACTACATGCCATGTGGCAGTCATGGGAGTAATGATGCATAGGTGTAAGAAACCAATATATGTCACTTCCATGAAACCACAAGGAGAAGAGGATGTCCATGAGCCTGACAGGGAACACATACTTGCCCTGAGAGGGGACATCATGCTTTCTATCACCTGGCAACAGGACGCCAAGCAACCCAGGCCTCTTTCATAAAATCACATCTGAGGAGGCTTTGGACAAAGTACCAGAGGCTGCTTAAGGGTCAGTGAAAACAACAACAATGTGTGGACACCACACTCTCTTTGGTGTTGGTCCTGCAAGTTCGTCTAGAAGTCAGCAAAGTGGATGAAATTGCCTGAGAAAAGTGAAGCAACGCAGACTGCACTCACTGCAAATAAGGTAAAGCAACACATGGTGGCTTGGATAAACACCTGCTGCTGCCATGTGGCCTGCTTAGGTTGCTCTGGGTATTTGGAGGACGATGATATAGTGGAAGTAAGTATGTCTGCTTTAGTAGAAATCTTTGGTTGTCAGGACAAGAGTATGATTAGTTGCCCATGAAAAAGACTCAAGTCTTTAGCCCAGTGGGCTAATCCTCCTGTCTGGAGAGTTCGTGCAGGCTGTGGCTGCATGGGCTCAACCCTTGGTAAAGCTGTCCCCATTACAAATGTTTGCACTGAAAATGAGGCAAAGTAACATGCATATACTGAAAACAAGGTAAAACAACATGTGCATACAGAAAATGGGGTACAACAACACGTGCATGTAGAAAATGGGGTACAACAACACGTGCATACAGAAAATGGGGTACAACAACACGTGCATACAGAAAATGGGGTACAACAACACGTGCATACAGAAAATGGGGTAAAACAACAGGTGCATGCAGAAAATAGGGTAAAACAACAGGTGTATACAGAAAATGAGGTAAAAGATTTAGGTTCACATGCTGATAATGAGGGAAAGCGAAGAGACATTATTCTGATGGAGTTTTTGTTGGTACTCCAGAATTTCACAGATATTCTAAAACAATGTTGTCTTCTGTAATAAATAAATTGGCTGTTAAATTACAGTTAGTTATATTTAAAGGTCACCATTTTCATTACTTTTTTTGTTTTGCTGGCTTTAAGAAATAGTCCATGTTATTATTAGGAATACAATATTTTGTATTGTTTTTGAATACTGTATCAATAAATATTTGTACAATAGTGGATTCACGTACAGAGCACAATGCATAACATATTTACAGCAAAAACCAGATTTCATAGCTACAGTTTAACAATGTAGCAGAATGAACAGGGAATGTACAGTGCAATCTTTTGTTCCTTGCTTCAAAACATACTTTATCTCTAATCTCTATTTTATAGACTTAAATTATGGAACAAGTATCATAGATATGATTTGTTTATAGACAAAGTAAATTTCCTGTTGTTCAAAATACTTTTTGCAGGTTTTGAAAAGCTTGTTGTGTTTTAAGTGTGATTTTGGTATGTTAAAATATCGCAGACATTTTTCTCTAAGACGCACATGGCATTTTAAGGGCGAATGAAGAACAACAAGTGAAAGCCTGAAACACGGACTGCAGCCCAGCCGCAACGTATGGCAAGTTTCAAAATAATTTTCAGTACAGTACAAGCAAGTCACATGGCAACCATTAGGCTAAAAGTGATATCACTGCAGACTGGCTTTTAATTGTCACACATTTGCTTTTTGAATAATTCAGAAATGTTTTTGACTGTGTGTGTGTGTGTGTGTGTGTGTGTGTGTGTGTGTGTGTGTGTGTGTGTGTGTGAGTGTGCACATGTGAATGAATGGGTCACTTTCTCTGTGATACATTCATTTGTCTCAATATCTGAGAGTCACAGTCACCAGCAAAGATGACAATAATTATATGTTAGATTGTACTTTTAGTTCCCTTTCTCTAAAATAGATGTAATTCATCAACCTACGCAGGACCCGTTCATGAAGGATTCAGCACAAATGAATCCAGCTTCAATGTAATTAATTCCTAATGAGCACTGACTGTTGACATGTAATTCAGTTGTGTGTAGTGAGTGACAGGAGGCCCAGTTTTGTACAAGAAATTTAAATACCAGTAGATTCAGCAGTGGAAAAAAATTGCCAACAGCCATTTGTTAGACTATGTTTAAAAAATAAGCGTTTGCAGCTGGAAGTGTCCAGAACTGGAGAACTGCTACGCCATCTGGGTAATACAGTTAAAAGACAAGGTGATTTAGAAACCTCTGTTCCCCAACTGGCTCATGTTGCAAGTAGCAGGAATATTCTGCAGTCTGTTTGCTTGCCAGTGTGAAATCAATACAAGCACCATCAAATCGGACGAGGGTGGATGGGGGCAGAATTAATGAATGGGTAAACTTTCCCTGCTCATGGCTCCGCGCTGAATGCATACCCGCATATTTGGCCAGCCCCAGTATCTGAGTTCAGTGTTTCCGTGGCCGTGTCCCTGAGCTGTTCATGAGATGAGAAAATGTTTTTCTGAGCTTCTTTATGGAAAGCTTCAAAGTCAAATCTCACAGCCTACTTTGTGAGTATTCACTGGAACCACAGGTGAAACAGCAGGGCCTTGATTTTTTCATTTGTTTATTTTTTATTTTTTCAGGGCAAATAATTTTGGTGAAGAGAATTTATTGTGATGAAGCTGAGGAGTGCTGTCACTTCTGGACCAATGAGTGTTACATTGGTGACAAACGAAAGTAACTGAAAGCATGGGAGTGCCACAATATTCCAAGAGATCCTTGGTGTTTGACCACGCCCCCTTGTTTTTATTTTGTGTTTCACTGTCTTTGTGTACTGTTCTTACCCATCTGTCCATTCCTGTTTTTCTCTTTCTTCATGGTGATTTTAGTTGCTTATTCTCTGGTGTTGAAGTCACTTTAGGTTTACTTGCTGTGTGATTCCTTCAATGAATGTTATCTTGTTGGGTTTGTTTCTGTCCTTATCCATGGTTCTTCAGGGCCCATTTTACCCTCTGTGCAGTCCTTTCACCTGAGCCCCCGCCTGTTCTTATTGAGATGCCTTATTGTTTTTGAATTTTTGTTCTTCTCAAATTTTTCTACTCAAAAACTGCAATTAGACCTGCTCTGTCCTGGTGATTCCTTTCTCAGACATAACAGGGGAAGGGAGCTTTACCCAGTAACTACAATGCAACATCAGAAAGGTCTTATTCAGTAGTCTGACTGAAAGCCATGTTTCATACCTGTTAAGCTACCAGGTAAACAGTCAGGTGATGAAACTTCATTGCCAAAACTGGCATTTAATAAATTCGATTTACTATGGCTTTGAACATTTGAGAATGCTAAATAATTAAAAATAGGTTCGTAAAAAACATTACACCGAAGACCTCTCTTTCTTTCTTCTACATCATTAACATAAAATCTTCAATGCAATTACACAAGGGCCCCATAAAGTGTGTCTGTACTATTCCTGTTGGATACCATTTCAGCTCTAGCATGTAATAATAATTAGTCTGTCATGAATTCAACACTAACTTCGTTATATAATAGGCTTAAACGTCCCTTCCATGTTGCGCATGTGGACAAGAGCCAGACAGAAATGTGCCTTGCTTCTGGGTTAGGCTTGTTTGTGAGAGAGAGAGAGATAGAGAGAGAAAGAGAGAGAGAGAGAGAGAGAGAGAGAGAGAGAGTGTGTGTGTGTGTGTGTGTGTGTGTGTGTGTGTGTGTGTGTGTGTATGCGTGTGTGTGTGTGAGTGTACTAGCATGTATGTGGCCACCCCGGATGGTACCCACAAGTCGGGGTACATGGTGAGGTGGGTCATGAATATGCCACCAGAAAAGTCCTGCTGGGCAGGGAAGAACGATGTGCTGGACTCTGGCAGGAGATCGCTGCTGGAGGGGCACAAAAGAGCGTTTAATGAATGCCAAGCGGAAGGGCCCTGGGGTCTGTGCCCTTCTGATGAAAGCATCGCAGCAACCAAGGCGCCGCGGCTGTCCACGCTGAAACCTGAATTATTGATGCCACCCTGTGGTTCACCAGTGCGGGGGCAGGGAGCAATAAGGGGAATTTATCTCCACACTGAGCATGCTCCCTGGGTTTACCTGAGACAAGCAGGTGAGTGTACACACACATACACACACACACACACACACAGAAAGCCTACACAAAGCCCAGAGAGAAAGAAAAGAAAGGAGAAAGAGAGAGAAAAAACCACAGCCAAGGTAAAATTGAGAGGAACATTGTTATTAGAATGGCACAGTTTGTCCCTATCACTGACAGCCGTGTGACTTCGGCACTTCCTAAATCACGCTGGTGATTTCGTGCTGCATCATTGCCTCCGGCTCCTACCTCCTTCAGCAAACACAGCACAGTGAAGGACAGAAAAGCTCACGAAGTCAGTTAATTGCTAGCTGTAAAGCTCAACCTTGCCTCTATCTACACAGTGGTGCTTACTGAGTGGCCACGCCCCCTCGTTTTGCTGTCTCCGTGTCCTCACTAGTCATGGTGAGTGTCCCCACCTGTTTGTGACTTCCTGTCTGGCATTATTCAGGGCTTGTGTTCTCGCAGTGTCTGGGACAGCTGTTGACATTTTGTTTGTTGAACTGTTCTTTGGCTTCGTGTTCCTTGTACTTTCTCGAGTTCTGGTTTTGTGTTTCTTGCTAGGCTTCTTTCCCTTTTGGTCTTTTCGTCTCTCTGCTGATCCCCAGCGTTTAGCTTTTTGGACAGATTTTGTAGAATGAAACCAGCTCTCTGCACAGAAACCTTCCCTGCTTCTTGTGCCTGGTCATTCCAAACATGACAAACCTGTGTGCATATACGCACACACACGTTCACACACACACACACACACACACACACACACACACACACACACACACATGAATGCAAGGACAGGAAATAAAGGAAAAAGCCCTACTTTCTTTTTCTGACATACATACATTATAAGGATTTCTTTAAAAAAACTACTGTATGTTTGTTTAATCTCCCATTGATTTAAAAGAGGTTGGCTCTACTTGTGTGGCTCTGGTCTGTTTGTCCAGGGTAAATCTGGCAATGGCTGTATCTATGGACACAAGAAAATGTAATTTAAGTTCAAGGGCATTTGTTTACATTGCTGATATGGTAAATGTTTGTGAGATGCAATAAGTACCTAAAGTACAAATTAAAATTGATAACCTTTCACTCTTTCCACTGCAGAATAATTGGCTTCTTTAGATACTTTTTATGGAATCTGTCCTCACAACAGTTTACAAGGGGGATGAATTGTTGGCATGTGTAATAAAGTGAGCTTTAATGGTATTACATCATTTAATTCCCTATGTAATTTGTCTCTAGTGTCCTGACGATGGCATATATTAATTTAAATCACCGGTCTGATATTTCATACGGGAAGTTCAGGTTAATTACAAAACAGTGTCACAATGTTTTGAGCAACTGATTTTTTAAACCCTCCCATAATAAGTCCCACCTTACAAAAGAGAATCTACAAATCAAAAATTGCATAAATGTATGTATAGCAATAATAAAACACAGATCACTGTAATAATCTCTCCAGATATTACACCCTAGGGGATTATAAGAGAGGCTGTGTTCTGTCATGGGACCCCCAAACTGTGGGGAAACTTGCAGAACTGTCACATGTACCACCAAGTATACAGTAAATGTATATGCAAGTCCTGTTTGTTCCTTCTTCCTATGATTAAAAAGATGTTTTTCACACTCTTAAACATTATTATTATTATTATTATTATTATTATTATTACTACATTATACACTGGTATGAAAAAGTATGATGGCACATAGTCTAAAATGCTACATACAAATACCAATCATAGATTTCATGAATAACATCATATAGTACCAGTAAAATACAATGTAAATGTAAAGTTAATAATGACAGGAAGTGAAGTTCACAAGTGAAATGTTCGCAGCAGAATAGGCGAAGGTTAAAGCAAGTGACTGGAGTTTAATGAAGAAGAAAAACAAGGACAAAGGCACTTTTAAGAAAGAGAAGCATCCACTTCTGCGCTTAAACATGCAAATTCATGCTTCTCCCCAGCTTACAGTATTCACTTGTACAAACGGCAGTGGGGGTTTATACGGCATTGAGTAGGAATGTGTCCAAACGGCAGGAGTGCGACCAGGTGTCCTCCCTTTCATGCACTGCTCACTCCTAAAGCGCATCTTTTGCGTCTAAGTGCCCACAGCTGAGGAGCACACAGTGACCATGTGAACTGGGCACAGTGAGACCGCGTGCTCCAACGTTACCCTTGGGCCATCACGTGGCGACTGCAAGCGTGCCGCTATGTGTTGTAGTTGAGGGCTGCAGTGCTGCTGGACTTTCCAGCAGTTCCAGGCAGAGTACCTGTGGTCCATTGCGGGGTCAAAGTGGCCCGATCCCCGTGGTAACGACTCTCTTCACTGGGGAAGACTGGGAATCGAGTGCAGCCATCTGAAGCGTTTGGCACCGGAGACCAATAGCTGGCAATAAGCAGTCCTTAAAGAACGCAATGAGCTAACTCTGATCAGACCCCTCCAGCTCACAGCACCCAACAACCACTCAACATACACAGCACCCCCACACACACACACACACACACACACACACACACACACACACACACACACACACAAACACACACACACACTCACACACACAGCAGTGTACACCAACAACAAATGTCAGCAATAACATGTAACGATTAAGGTGGCCTTCAACCCCTGTCAGTGGAATCCATTCACTATAGACAGTGCGACAGTGAAAATCACATCCCCGTCTTGTTCTCCATCAGCTCCCTGCCCCCCCTCCCCCACTCACTCCACTGTTGCTTGTCTGCTGTCCCCTGTTTTGTCTCTACTCTCCCTCTCCATTCCCTGTGTTTATAGGCAGCTTTAAAAGTTTATTGCTTGGAAACCCAAGGGAAGGAACAGCTAGGCAAAGCTACCAGGCCGCTTCTGAGGCCCAGCTCACGGCACAGGCTGTGGACAGAGTGAAATTAAACACACTTTAAGTTAAAAGTGGTCTTCTCTTCTGCTCAGCCCTTTGGCAACTCATTTCCAGGTGTTCGGGCAAAAGTATAACCACTCGGTCATTTACCACTTCTTAGTGTTAACATAGTGATTCTGTTCTATAGTAATTTCCCTCTTTTTTCATTTGGCCTTTCTAAAAGAACCAGCACATTAAGCCACTATATAGTGAAACCAAGTGATCCAAGCACACAAAAATATGAGTAAAAATTAAAGTTTCTGTGTTTGTTTTAGTGTTTTTAGTTACACAGCTGCAGCACAGACATCAGTATAAACCTAGCAGGCTAGAGGCTGACCGAAATTCGGTTTTGGTTTTGGTTTCGGCGCCGAAAGTTGGCAAACGACGTCTTTTTCGGTTTTGGCCCGAAAACAATAAGTTAACTTTCAGTTTTCTTTCGGTTTCGGTCGAAATTGATACAGACTTTCGGTCGTCAACCGAATGTCTGTTTTTAGAATGTTACAGTAGTGCTGTTTGTCACTCCGACCCTGACTGTGGGCCGGTGTTCTAACGATTTGTCCTACTCCGTAGCACAGAATGATAGTTATAACCATCCATTTGTCCTACCTTATCAGATAATCCTACCCATATGAACGTACGCGTATTTTTGATTATCAAAACTCGTACGATACACATAAGGGTAGCACAATTTTACGGGGTGAAGTGCATTACGAAAACATCGTAGCAAACAGCAGGGTAGCACGGTGTCACGGAGTGAAATGCATTGTGAGAAAATCCTACCACAAACAGCATGGCAGCAGTTACACGGAGTGAAGTGCAGCAGGGTAGCACAGTTTCACGGGGAGACGTGCAGCAGGGTAGCACAGTTTCACGGGGAGACGTGCACAGTGACCATGTAAATGTCAATGCGTCTCCATAGCTATGGAAAGGAGTGCAAGGTAGGAAGTATTTTGTCACCACAACATCAATCTGTATGGATACACAAATATGCACACAAAACCTCACACACACAAGTTGTTTTACATCTCGTAGAATTTTCAGTTTGACACCAATTATCTGATAGTGAATATGGAAAAAAAAAAAAACCTAAACTCTGAAGTTTATTGTAACTTTATATGAAATAGAACACTTGAACAATTCTGGTGTGCTCGGTGTCACAGCTGGTTTAATGCAGTGTTTTCTGATAATTAAGACATTCATTATATTTCACACACTCTAAAGCCCAAGTAATTTAATGGAAACTGATTCCATGCCAAAAACGAATCAATTGTAATATGGCAATTAAGTAAATTTAAGTATTACTGTAACAGTGTGTGACCACTCTTCACTCACACACACCGTGACAGCAGTCTGATTCAAACGCATAACTTTGAGACTATAATGCTGCCATTATATACATATATTCATTTATTAATTCATTAATTTAGCAGACGCTTTTATCCAAACCGACTTACAACATTTCACATACGGGTTCCAATGAGCTGGTGCTGAGTGTCTTGTCAAGGACACACCTGGTGGCTGGGCTAGGATTTGAACCGGGAGACTTCTGCATCCCAGCCTAATGTTCTACCCACTTCTAGCAGTAAGAGGGCAGCTGGAGGACTCCTTGACAAATCTATCCCGCACTTCAGGTGTTAAGGACCGTGGTCATCTGCCCCCTTTTTATACTCTAAAAAAAGCGACTGAGTGACATTGGGCTGTCAAGGAGGCAACTGTATCTGTTCTCAGCTGTCATGTCTGAGATGGAAGTGTACGGTCAAGCTACGTCTCCACAAAATTCCAGAAAAGAGTAGATACAAACAGAGGAGGCGTTGTGCCTTGCGGTGTTCACCAAAGCTGCGTGTGTTCACCCGGGGTCTGTGATTTATAGCGCTAACTCTGCCTATCGATTATCACCCTCTTTATCTGCCGTTACACAAACGATAATGTCATCAGGAAGGAAGGGTCCTTGCTGGGCAGCCAGCAAGAGAAGCTTTACTAATCACCTCTCCCTGCACCCACACACACACACACACACACACACACACACACACACACACACTTTTCCATATCACAAGACGTGTTGCCTGCCATCTTGCAATTTAATTCAAGCACGCAGTTGCGGATGTAAATGTTTCCCTCCGCACTTTGATATGGTGTGTCCAGGTGTTCAATAAGACATCCTATAATTGCAGAATATGCTTTTTTTTGCTACCTGTTTCTTTATCATTGGTTTTAGGTTTCACCTGTAAGACCGGATATCTTGGTGGCAAGTGTCTTTCCCAATGTGGTGTACATTCGAATGGCTTATGTAGTATCGGTCAGATGGTGTGATTATAAAAGGAAAACGAACATGAGTATTTCGTTAAATTTTACGTAACGTACTTGTTTTCTTAACTGTTTCCCTTATCTGAAATTGCATTTCGGTCGCTGTATTGCTAGAACCGAGGCACCTCCATTCACATAATGGGTGCCCCGTGGAAAATGCGGGGTGAAGATGGTGGAGAGTGGGACATGGTCTGCAATTATAGGGAGAGATAAGCTGGAGTGTACGAGGGAGGGGTTAATAGACAGTTATCTGCGATGAAAGCGAGCTGCAATCTGTTTCAGCTCCCTTGGTCCTCGTTCCAACAGGTTTGCTGCTGGCAGACGTTCATTCAGTCATGTCCTGGAACTGTCTCTACAATTATGTATAAGGCATAAAGCATTTTTTATGATTAACAATTTTAGATTACGGGCACAAAAAATGTATCCTGTTTGTGCCCGCGCGCGCGCTCACGCGTCTGTGCAGTGAAACTTCACAAATGTTCATTAATTCGTTTGTTCCAGACAGTTTAAATTTCGCCGGCCCGATATCACGACAAATTAAAACCATAACAGTGAATACCATGAAATTCAGCTGTATAATTTTAGCGAAACAATTACCACTGTAGCTTTCGCACTCATAAATTAAAACGAAATGCCAATTAAATTACAGCATAAACTTGCCAGTAAGAAAAAAAATCTTGATCTAATTCGTACCAGGGATGTACTGACCTTTCTATAAAACCATTATTCTCCTCCTAAATACTAATTGCTATATCCAATTACTGAGCTCTTAAAAAGTGTAGTAGTAACATAAGAGACAAGAAGCAGAATACAAAATAAATGAACGCAGCACTGAAACCTGTGACATTAAAGGTAAATATATTGTATTTTATATACGTTTTGGGGACATTCTTATTGTTCCTTATATCCAGTGTCTGTCCCTCTCTGCATATGAGCATCCGCAGATCCTTGACAAATACGCTATAAAGTAAAGCTTTCCTCTGTCGACGGTGCTCGTGGGCTGTTTTTAAATTCCGGTCCGCAGTGCAGACACGGCTGATCAATTTCCCGCAGAATGCCGTCTGATTACGGCAGTACGTCTCTGCCGCCTGCGAAAAGCACTGCGGCAGTGCGACTCGGCGCGCCCGCCTTCATTAGAGTCTCATTGGCCAGTAAATAAAAACCCTCCCACGGGTCGGACGCGGGGCTGACAGGTGCCCAACCAAGAGGGTCGGCGAGTAAATCTGCCTCAACAGCCTGGCGAAGTTAGAACAATAAAACCCGACAGACGGCTAGAAAGCGTGCGGTTGGCCTGCTGCTTTAAAAGTAATACCTTCCCAATATGTAAAAATTGTCAGTCAAAGCAAAAACAGCATCCATGATTGTTTAGTTTTTAAGTGTGAGTGGTCCATACTCACCTGTTAAAAAGCCATACATGTAGCTGCACAGTTTACAGATCCTAGTAATGGTATATTATGCTATGATTTTAAATTTTCGCATGAAATTTGCTAAATTACTTGGGGGAAAAAGTAAGAAGAAATTCTAAAATCCTCCCACAACCTTTATACCAGCATATGCTGGGAGCTTTCATCACCTTCTGTGGGGTATTAATGCTTTTCACAGCTTCGTTATGTTAATTTGCTTTGCTCAATGCCCACCGCATAAATAAAACAAAGTGAATAACTGGGAGAAAATATTTATTTTTGCTTAGCTAACAGATTAATTAACACTTTTTTGGGTTTATACATTCATCTGTTTAGCCAGCACTTTTATCTGTGCCAGCTGAGTACTATTGACCCATCTTCGTAGTTCACAAAAATGTGGCTTGTCCTGGAAATCAATTTGCTGGAAAAGAAACTGCATCCTTAACTATTCTGCCACCTGGTGTCCAAACATCCATCCATCCATTTATTCACTTTACCACTTATCCAGTTCAGGGTCACAGTGGCAGCAGGAGAAAAAGAGATGCCCAGACATCCCTGTTTCTAGCAACTTCTTCCAGCTCCTCCTGGGGGATCCCCAGCTGTTCCCAGGACAGCTGATAAATATAATTGGTGACCAAACATCCACAATGTTACATTCTAATTACTACTGTGAAGTAATTTGACTTTCCAAGATTATACACACTTTCCATGCACAGCATAACTCCCAGAACTGGTAAAAGAATTAAACTTTTCGTATTTTATTTTATTAATGATGTCCTTGAATATTGGACAACCTTATGCAAACAGCAAAAGCTGGGTGGAATATAAGAAATGCTGCTTGTAAATTCTGTGTTGCTAAACTGACAGCTTGGGAACCAAGTGTGTGACGTGGAAACAGAATGACAGCACTACTGAGGCTTGTCATCATGCTCTCATAGCTGGTGAGCATACCAGAGCTGCTCTGTTCTGGGAAAAGCACAATCCTAACTTCACATCTTTAAGTGCAGAAAGCCATTATTCGTATCAGTTGTATTTCATATAAATGTGACATTATACATCTTTGTGTGACATGCTCATTAACTTATTTTAAATTTCAACAAGGTTTATGGTGGTTGTCAGGTTATTCAGTGGAACGCTGTATTTTAATGTTGGCACTTTTTCGCACTGAGCAGACTTTTTTTCTAAAACAGGTTATATTGCCTGCAATTTCTCTCAGTCATGAAGTGGGATTATTTTTAATAATGCCAGTGAAGTCAGGTTTAATAACTATACTGCAGAGCCCCCCCCCCCGCCCCCCCCACCAGGTTTTCCTTTGAGGTCAGAACAACATTCAGTACAG
>JABJVR010000362.1:0-21336 GCA_025773905.1 Chitala chitala | reverse complement strand
CCCCCCCCCCCCCCCCCCCCCCCCCCCCCCCCCCCCTCCCCACACACTTTCTTTTGTGGGGGGGCGGGCCCGCCCCCGCCGGAATCAGCTAGCTAATATTAGCACAATGCCCTTGGGAAAAGAGCAGAAAAATCATTTTAAAGTGAAAAGTCCTATCATTTCTATGCGTTCCTTGAACTAAAAACCCATGAAGAATAAATATGTATTCAAGTTCTAAAAGCATGCTAAATTTGAAAAAATCTATTAAATCTTTCAAATATACAGAAAACATACCAAATTAAGACCTAACCGTTGATACAGTGAATAGAGTATGATGGGATAGATATGTAACAAATGTGGGTTATATCAGTGGTGTTAGATCATAACTGTACTGAGATGCATTAACCTTTGTGTTCTCACAGAAACACTTGCACAACTTATTCACATTCATCAAACAGTCAATTAAGATTTTTTGTGAAAATGTTCTCTAATCATAATTTGTGTCTGATAGCTTTCTCACAGCTGAACTTAAAGACAATATCAGAATATTATATGTGTCATATGTCCCATCATTGGTTATGTTACATATATGCATTAATATCTCTAGGTTTTACTTTGTAGATTTTGAAATGAACACATTTCTGAGTGACAGCTTTATGGAACTGCTTTTCTCCTTTATATTTTTCCACTGAGTGGATGTTTCCTTTTATTGCAGTATGCAATGCTTTTAAAAATTTCATTTTGATCTTACTGTGACAGGTAGATGAGACACTTATATATGCTGCTGTGCAATTCGTAATCCACTTTAACTCTGTTTTTAAAATGGAGGCTCAGTGGTTGCTGAGATTGGGAATTCTGGTGTAACTTCAACTCATATGGGTTGAACTGGGGGTTTCACAACCTGGGTGTGCAAGAGTGGTGTTAAAAGGAGTGGAAGAATTAATTTTGATGAATATGACAAAAGCAACATCTCTTACACAATGACACCCGCTATATGTGGTATAATGTATATTATTAATATACAATGTCAGAAGAAGCACGTTTTAATTAACAGAAGACGAGATCTTTTAAAAATACCTAAACTCACAGATTTACATAAATTAGTGGTTACATGGCATAAAGAACAGATGTATACAAGATGACACATTCAGGAATCATTGTTTAATGACTATAATGCAATTTTGTTCTATAGCTTAATGGAAAAAAACATTTATGTTAAATTTAGACGTAGGTTACTAATTGGCAAATGCTGCTGACAGTCGCCACTTTTAAAATGATGCACAAAATCCTTAAATTTTAGCATTTCTGTCTGTGAATCTGTGTGTGTGTGTGTTTGTGTGTATGTGAGAGAGAGAGAGAAAGAGAAAGAGAGAAAGAGAGAGAGTGTGTGTGTGTGTGTGTGTGGGTTTTATTCTGAAAAAAGTTACAACCCATTGGGTCAAAGTTTATCATCATGACAACGGGGACCACTTTACAACTGACGTATGAGGTGGAATGTAAAAATAACAGCTCAGAAATAGCGAGCCACATGTCCTCATGAGCTGATCGATTCATCAGACAGACTGGTACTGACTGCCTATCTGCCTAAAAGCAGCACTGTTTGCACAGATGTGTGTTAAGCTCATGCACTGTGACAAGGATTGATGGTGTGCTACTTTCTCATTCCAAGTTCCATTGTTGCTCTGTGCTGGCACGACATAGCAGGTGGTGTGGTGGTAACAGGGCTGACCAGACATTAGCTCTGAATCCCGTAGGGTAGCAAAGCAAACAGACTTAGGTCAATCAGAAAGCATATTGCTAAGACGCTATCTAAAAACACTTAACGTTTAATGGATTTATAATTTGTAATAATCCACAGACATTTCATCCACTCCAGTTCTGATCTCCACTCCAGTGATCTTTCCTTACATATAATAATTTCCTTCCAACAACAACAACAGTAATAATAATAATAAATTATACACATGTATATAACCTTTAATGCAGCCATGGATGTCCGATACAATGACTCAATCATCACTGCAAAGCCTACTGACACCCCCAATCTCAGACACATCTAAAACCATTCTGTTCACTGCACAATGGGGCAGCCTGATTCTAGTTAAATTGTTACAGGGGCCAGTTAGTCTTTAACATTCATTTGTACTTTTCAGACATTAAGATGATTAATTTATATATAAGCCATTAACAACAAAAAGATAAAATTGTCAATTATTCAGTGTTTTTGTGACAATCTCTTTCACTTACATTCCAAATTAATGATTTGATCCTGTCTTAAGGGTTCTGCAGATAAAATGGATTTACTTTTTAGTTCCATTCATTTTATCACCTTGCAATCACTAGTGAATTACAGTTAATATTTCATAATTTAGGCTGGCCACAATGGGAGGTCAAGCTTGTTGCCCCAGGGCACCAGCCACCCCTGCTCTCCAACACGACTGATAATTAACCAGTGTGTGAAATCTACCTATCATTTTTAAATTTACCTTGAACATTTAGATACAGTAGGCACAGGAGTGTCCTCATGCCATTCATCTATCCCTAATAGCAGCAACAGAAATCAAAGCTTTCTTTACTTCCATATGGGGATCCCAACCTTTCTGTATATTTGTTTTGTTCCACTATCAGTATTGCTGATTTAAGTAATTAACTGCCCATAAAAACCCATTCCCTTCTCAATGCATGCTTTATCAATGCAATTAAATATGGTGATGGCAGAATGCAACACATATATGTAAAACCACTTGTGGTTTTCTGAAAGACGTTCCAAAACCCTACAATAGAAGACGAAGTCTTAAAGGTATACGACTAAACTAGGGATCTACTGCCCTCTTGTGGCCAACATGTAAAATTACATATTGGTACAAACTATCTTAAAAAAGCAGTTTAAATATCCCTCAGAGAAACTGTATTATTGTATTACTGTATTTACTGCTAATTACTTGAACACTTACATCAATCTCACATTTCTCAATTGTTAACATCGTATCCACGTGGAAATATGAAGATTCAATATACTAATAATAAAATTGTGATTCCTGCCATGATGCTATTTTTTTTAATTGTTGTTTATTGTTTTAAAAACTGTTAATATAGTTTAAATTAAATGATTATGTATAACAGATGAAACTTCAATAAAATAACTTAAGGTATCCATATCTAAAACAGAAACTGCATCCACAACAAACTGGGAAAAGGCAGTGCAACGGCTAAAAACAATACTCATATTTCAGGTGGGGTTAGATAAACATCACTTAGATAAAGCGTTCAGAACCAAATGTGCACAAAATGTAAAATTAGAAATACATGCAAATTGCATTGCCATAAAAGTATCTGCAATTAAACAAATAACAAAAGACAGCTAATAAATAGTCAGGAATAGGGATAAAGCAGAATGCCTAACTGAGTGGAGCAGAGGCAGGGAAGCCAGCCTTTGCATGTTGTGATTTGCAGTCAGGTCCTGGAGACCACACAATGCTTATGGACATGTTGAGAAGATGACGGGCTGCAAACGTACTAACACAAGACAGACATGAGCACATAATTTTGTGAGTCATTAGACATGACATTAGACCTGTTATGTGCATGGATTAAAAGGCTTTGCAATGGGGACCAAACTAGGATATAATTAAACTAATTCTATATGCAAATATGGTATTTCAACCATAATTTACCTCTTAATTGTGGACTGTGATGGACATTTAGAAACAATAACATCTTGTTCCAAATGCTTGGTGAGCTGAATTGGTGCTTTTACTTACACCAACTTTCCAATATATTCCAGGTAACAGGGAAGTGATAAAATCATTTTTAAATATAAATTAAAACAGTTTACATTGTTCTGATCAACTTCAAATCAAATTAGTAATGATATTTTGATTGCAGTAACTGTTCTACAAACATTACCCACATCATACAGTATATGAATGAAGTATATCATTGTAGGCTTCAGTACATATATTCATTTAATATTTTGTTTAAAACGTAAAATCGAGCCTATTCGTCTTTTCGTTACACCCTGTCAGACCGGCTTATATTAAGGGAAAAAGGAAAAACGTTAAGACACTGCATTTTAACATCAACTAAAATACAACAAACAAACAAACAAACAAACAAAAATTTAACTTGTTCAATGCTTGTAGTATATGTATTCTTGGACAGGCTTCAGACTCTACAAACTAGACTGGAATTTGGAAAATTAAAGAAAATATTCTCCTAAAATAATGCAAAAAGTACAGTTTTGCACAGATTTATACACAACAAAGTACATTATAAGTATGCTTGGTTAGACCTTTGGATATGCCCATTGTACATTCATGCATCAACCCGTTAAATTTTTTTGAGTTGCCATCGCTGAAGGTTAGGTCCGTTTGTCTGTACGCCTTTTTGTGCAATTTTACGGTAGAAGGGAAGTGGTCTGGAAAAGGGTCTTCTTACGTCTTCAATGTCACGCATGCGCCTAGAATTACAGGGAATAGACTTGTAGGAGGCGTATAGCTATCTGCACCGGTAAGAATAAACTTCATTAGGAAACAAAAGACAATAATTATATACTATATTTATGAATCGGCAGTGCTGGTACGTGGTGTCTGCGTGGAAGGTAACGGATACGTGTTACATGACGATGATCTAAACTTTTTCAAAACTTTACGAAAAGCCATGTCTTTTTATCATGGGCCAGTGATACATTGTGATAACATAAGACCTGAGCAAGTACAACGCCGGCAGAGCTTTAAAGTCACCCCGAGATGAACTACGGCATTCCAGCAAACTCTTTGCTCTTGTTCCGCGCTTGTGATGAGGGGGACTACGAGAGTGCAAGGAAGATTCTTGAGCCGGGTGCGAGCGAGGCTGGGACACAGTGCAGGCTGCGTACGGACGCAGAGTCAGAGTGCAACTTGGACGCGTCCCGATCCCTGCCGCTCGTGCCCGTGGATTGCACCGACGAGGAAGGAAACACGGCGCTTCAGTTTGCCGCTGCCAACGGCCACGAGAACCTGGTTAGATTCCTTCTGAGAAAGGGGGCCTCCGTAGACAGCCGTAATCATTATGGCTGGACTCCACTCATGCAGGCTGCAAGGTGTGGTGTGCCGCTTTTTTGTGTGTTCTGATTGGTCCAATGAGTGGTTCGACGCATTACATGCATCATGTTTTATTTAAGTTCCTTAATGCAGTTATTCATTGTGTCGTGATTATGAATATAATTGAGAAGTATTCCGTTATGTTTGTAAATGGGACAGTCGTGGGAGTCAAAAAAAAAAAAAAAAAAATTTACAAATACAAAAAGTTATTCTAATATAATATGACTACATGTACACCACTTCTATATAGATTAACAGAGGATATTAGATGATTCATATATTTTTTTTAATCTGTTCCACTTTGTGTCACTAGATTTGGCCATTTGAATGTTGCCCACATCCTCATAGAAAATGGAGCTGAGATCAATGGTAAGAACAGAATGGGGGCCAGTGTGCTTACTATGGCGGCCAGGGGAGGTCACGTCAGCATGGCCAAGCTGTTGATGGAGAACGGAGCCTTCGTGGACGACTATGACCACCTGGACGTAATCGAGGGTGACGGTGGTAACGGCAACAACAACAACAACGGCGGCGGCGATGGGCGGGAACTCCTGGATATCACGGCGTTGGCGGTGGCGACTCAACACGGGCACGAGGCCATGGTGCGGCTGCTACTGGAGTGGTGTGCCGATGCGAACGCCAGCCTCAGGACCACCGGCTGGAGCCCGCTCATGCTGGCAACGCTGAGCGGCAAGGTGGGCGTGGCCCAGCAGCTGGTGGAGTGCGGCGCCGACCCCGACCACCTCAACGCACTCAACAAGACCGCCTTCGAGATCGCACTCCAGCTCAAGCAGAAGGAAGTCAAGAACTACCTGGACTCCATCACCACTGTGCGCCCGAAACCAGGTGTGCAAAGTAAACACAAACATGTCTTGCGGTGACAATGGAAAGCCCCCCCCCCCATATGGCATAGATAACATGATTTTTCAGGCAGGTAGCTGACCAGTCTTTAGCATCTAGCTTCATAATGTGTTTCACACATTATGAAGCTAGATTAACTCACAACTAATAAGTACAACATGCTTTCTTCTCTGAATTCAGTTTTACTTTATTTTCTTCATGTCTAGCTTTGTGAATCTCGATCAGTGCAACGCAAACAAAAAAAACGATGGGGTTTAGTGTGAAGAATATGACATACCAAGGGATGGTGCCAAGGTAGAATGTTGTCTTTTCAGCTTGTAATTGGGTCTCACAAGGCTGCATTGGTTGGCTGCTGTTGTTTTAAACATCCCTTTGAAGTTCGCACTTTAGTGTGTGTGAAACTTCTGCTCCCACTAATGGCCACATTAGGGATCCTTTGTTGTGTTTTTGCAACTGCTTGTGAAAAGCAAAGAAATTAATGTCCCGTTTCCTTTTACAAAGAGAATCCAGACTGGTGGTAACAGCCTTACACCTCTTGCCTGTTTTTTTAATTGTTTATTGTGGACAGGTGTGGAATACTAATTTGGATTCTACCATTATGAAGTAGTAAACTATTTAATGCTGTTAGTAACAATAGATTTCCCAATACCTTAAAGAGTCCAGAATCTGCCACTTAAAGTTACTATTTTTCAGTTTTTTTCCTGTGTTAGTAGTTTTATGTGTTCTATCAGCATGGCTTTGTGTCTGTGGCTGTCAGTCAGAGCTGGGAAGGAATACAGTTTGATGGTTATCTCTAATTTGACTCCATTAAAGCTTTATATTATCAATAGTGTGGAACAGATATGCTCTAAGTTCTCTGTACTTTTATTTGCTTTATTTCACCTCTCAAAGATGATGAGAAGAGAAGGCCAGATGTCTTCAGTGCCTTAAAATTAGGTGAGTTTCCTGCTATTCCTGTAACTGTATTCAAGGAGTCAGCATTTTCTGAGTGAATGTTTGTTTTAAACTATTAGAATGTGTAGGCAAAATGAAGAGTCTAAGCAGACTTATGTTCTAGCAGGCTGTAACCCCCACACTCCTTTTTTGTATTTTAGGTGTTAAATGTGTAGGGGATGGCAAGGGAACTGGAGTAACAGTTTGTCTGTTACTACAGTCTGTAACCTAGGAAAACTAGCTTTTCTTATTTTCATTCTATACTGACTCTCTTTCACTCTACACTATATGCATAGTTTTAGGAAACTGCTAAATGGCAAGTACAGAAAGCAGTGTATACCTTTGGTGTATACACAGGTGTACAATTTAAACCTTAACACTGTATTATTTCTATCTGTGGTACACCTGCAGTAACCCTCCCAGGTGTTGTATCTGTAGCTTTTTGGGTCACGTGTGTGTGTGTGCTGTGCGTGAGACAGGGAATTCCCAGCTGGTGAAGGAGATCCTGGAGGAGGACCCGTCCCAGGTGAACTCGGCCAATGCGGACGGGGCGTCGCCGCTCATGATCGCGGCTGTCAGTGGGCAGCTGGAAGTGGTGCAGCTTCTAGTGGAGAGGAGCGCAGACATAAACAAGCAGGACAGCGTCCACGGCTGGACAGCCCTCATGCAAGCCACCTACCACGGGTAGCTGCGCGTGCTGGTGTTTCTCATTCATGCACTGTGTCTGTTTAAATGCTCCTTCTGCACAGCTGATTCTCTAAATCTACCAGCAGAGGGCGCAACAACATTTAAAACCTAGGGCAATGCTCACTTACATTCCAGCCAGTATTGCATGTACAAAAAAAGAACGAGGGGTGGTGGTGCAGCATGACAGATGAACACAGAATTTCAAAATCTATGCTTGGATCAACTTTGATAAGACAAAGATCTCCAGTATGTTAAAATCCTATAAATACAAAACATATGGTAATATTTTAACATTTTGTCATGTTGGGTTTGCATAATGCTGCAGTTGTTGTTTTTTAATACTTAGTGTTGGACTTGCCATAATAGTAGTGTAGCTTTAGCCAGTCTGATGTTTAAGAAGCTCTGGGTTGTATATATTTAAAGTCCTGCTATGCAAACAGGATTTATGTTTTATCTAAAGCTTTGTTTTTAATCTGTGCCCTGAAGGAACAAAGATGTTGTAAAGTACCTGCTGAACCAAGGAGCTGATGTTAATCTTCGAGCCAGGAATGGATACACTGCTTTTGATCTCGTTATGCTGCTTAACGATCCGGGTACGTGATTACCAGTTGTTGGGAAGGTTGTGTGGCTGATGTCTTGCTAGTTTTTCACATACTGAAGTGGCGGCTTACCACTGAGGTAAAGGCACAGTGAACTTCTGTAATTTCTCTCAGTTATGGTTCTTCGAAGGTCACCCATGTCCTTTGTGTCTTCTTCAGACACAGAGCTGGTAAGGCTCCTGGCCTCTGTGTGCATGCAGGTGGACAAAGACAAGAGCAAGACGAGGACAATGCCATCCCTGATGCGCTCTAAAAGCCGTCAGGGTCCCCACATGCCCTTTCCACCAGATGACAAAGGAGGGCTAAAGGTACTGTGTGGCACGGAGATGCTCTCTTCACCGTATGCTTGTAATTAAAGAAAAGGGGAAGTCTTTTCTCTTCTGCCTTTACAGGGCTGGATATAGAGGCAATTAGCCACCTTTCCACACAGGTGTGATTTTGTTAGTAATGGCCCACCTTTGCAATAAACCCACCATTGAAAGCAATTGAATTGAGTTGAAGCCAATGGTCTGACAGGTGACAGCTGTTGTCAAGCTCGGACTGAATTGTGGCTGATGTGTAGATGCTCAGGGCTATTATTCATTTACTCATTCATTGTCTTAACCGCTTAGTCCTGGTGAGGGTCGCAGGGAAGCCTGGAGTCCATCCCAGAGCACATAGGGCGCAGGGCAGGGGACACCAATCCACTGCAGGGCGCACACACAGTACAGGCACATTTGGAGACACCAATCAGCCGAACCCGCATGTCTTCGGACTATGGGAGGAAACCCACCAAGCACAGGGAAAACATGCAAATTCCACACACAAATACCTAAGGCAGGAATTGAACCGCAGGCCTGGAGGTGGGAGGCGACAGTGCTAACCACCACGCCACCATACCACCCAAAACAGTTTTGTTATTGTTAAATTAATAAACAGTTACTTTAAATATGAAGCTCTTCTTTCCCCCCCCCCCCCATACAAGGCTGTATTATGTCTGGGTTGAAAACTTGAAGACATATTTGTCAAAACTCTTGAGGAAGTGTAACGCTGGGAGCTGTTGGAGACGCAGTATCTGCTGCGTTGACAGCCTTGTCATCCACAGTCATGGTGGAGCCGCATGTCCAATCGGTTCCGGCGGCTCAAGTTGACCCGCACCTTGCGGCACGGTTTGTCCACAAACCGTTTGGCCCCTTTCCCCGGGGGTCCAGAGGCACTCGACTGCCTGGATTCCACGATGCGAGCCGATCGAAGGAGCAGTGGGTCTGCGGGGGCTGTGGGGAGGCCCCCTAGCCTGGGAAGCATGGACCTCAGTACTGCATGGACTGCCAAGAGTAAGGACAGTGGTAAGGAAAATAGCAGGAAATGCACTATAACTGTAATCCTAGGTGGAACGTTATTCTTTGATTGTGGTTTTATCTTTTAAAAAGTGGTTAGTAAAACATATTTCCAAACCTCTTGGATGAAATTTAGCACGATCTCTTACAAGCTGAATGCGGAGATGAATTTTGAATGTACTTACACTTATCTACTTCAGTACGGTCCTGTGACTGGGATGATTACATGTAATTTGATTTCAGTGTTGCTTATCTGAATAGCACCTGAACTTTTGGCCATGGATTCCTGGATATTGTTTTGTTCATTCTTCAAATGTCCATTTTTAGGTCTTGGCAGAACAAGCACAGAGAAGGAGGATTCTCTTATTACTACAATGGTATGTGAGCTGTAGAACAGAATAGGATCAGATGTAATGGATGGAAGTGGAGTAGTATTTCTAAAATTCACTTTGTTTTAAACTGCATAAATAGTGATACATGGCAAGATTCTGTGATGCTTTCTATTTTTGCATTGTTTTTACATTTCCCAGCTTCGAAACGGAGCCCCCCTGACAAGACTTCCCAATGACAAACTGAAGGCGGTGATCCCGCCGTTCCTCCCCCCATCCAGTTTTGAGCCATGGAACTCTGACCGCTCCCGCATCCTCAAAGAGGGCAAGACAGATCCTCCACGTCTGTCCATGCCTCAGAGGCCAAGCAAGGGCAACTTCAACAGTAGCGGCAACTCGGACATTGTGAGTGTGGAGGCTGGCCAGACTGGCCTCTGATCACCTGATCAGGAGAGGGCTGGCAGGGAGAAGGCGCATGGAGTAAAGGGCGAGAAAGGTGAACTTGGAGAGGTGTAGAGGAAGAGGAATGTGGACTGGGAGAGGCATAGAGGAAGAGGAATGTGGACTGGGAGAGGCATAGAGGGAGAGGAATGTGGACTGGGAATCACCCAGGACCCTTGGCATAACACACTTCTGATATGTGCAGAAGTTTAGTTATTAATAATTGTCTGAATAATTAGATAAAATAAATTTGTAAGGGTGCCTTTACACCTGCCTTGTTTAGTCTGGTTGAATCAAACTCTGGTTCATTTTACCTGTTGGTTTGGTTAATTTGGGCAGGTCTAAACACAGCAGTCACACCTGTGTGCGGATCAAACGAACCGCACTGAGAACATTTACTGAAGGTGGTCTTGATCTGGTCCCAAACTAACTCTGCAGCAGTTCGTTTGTGGTGGGAACTTGATCCAACCTTGATCTGGACCAACTACTGCAAATTTGAGCTAAGTGGCTCTCTTAGCCAGGAGCACTTTGCATGTTGGGATGCTGCAGAGCTAATGTGAACAGCTGAAACATCAAGCACTAGCAGTAAGCAGGACAATAAATCATGGTTTGACCTGGACTAGCAACAAGGTGTGTTACCTTCTTCATATTTGGAAAGATGACAATATCTGTCAGCTCTTGCAAACAACTCATAAAACACTGAAGTATTCAAGATGTTCAGTCAACCTCTTAAGGATTAGGGGTTTGGCAACAGTACAGATAATTACCACAGTCATGAACACATGCCAATTGTGCTGTTTCTACGTGTTGCTTTCATAGGACTGTTCACCAGTACAGATCATGGATATTCTTCCTGTGTATATGTTCTCATTCCCACACCAGACTTTTAGCCAATGAGCAGAGAGAACAGTCTCACATGACTGATAGTGACACATTTTGGTTTGCTTAGAATTTTTCCCCTGTGTGAACAGAAACCGAACCATTGAGAAAATGGACCAAAAATGCGAAATAATCCGCTTATTCAGACTAGTACAATCAAACTACAGGTTTGAAAACACCCTAAGACCAGTCTTTGAAGTGCTTGATAATAAGAAAATAAAGCATTTAAATAAATGGATATTGGGTTTGACTAGATTTTTATGATAAGTCATATGCGTTATGTGTGATTGTAAGTCGATTAATCGGTTAATAGACGACCAGTGAGAAACGGTCAGAATTTTAAAAAATTAGCATCCCTAATATTTCTTTCTATATTCTAAACTGTTGCTTTTACAGACTTCAGTCAGCCGTGTGGTAACAAGATCCATCAAGTTCCCCAGCATTACCAAAGGACCAGCATCACCCTCAAACTCTGGCAACTTCAACTACTCCCCTCACTCCTCTGGGGGCTCCAATGCAGTGGCTGGGGTAGCGCGTCACAGCGCTGACCCACATAACCGCTCCGGTATGCTGATCTCGCTCCAGCTGTCTCTCTTCCATCCATTCACTGCTTACTAAGGGCTGCGTCTTTGCTCAGGTTAGGTGACAAGTGAAAGAGTGGAAGAGAAAGTGGAGAGAAACAAACAAACTTGTACTTCCACCTTTGGCCACAGGGGGCAGCACAGACAATGTCCTGTCGCAGATGGCAGCACAAAGGAAGAAAGCTGCGGGCCTGCTTGACCAGAAGCCACAGGTTATGGAGACGCCTGTTCCCCCTGCACCTGATGTCACCCTTCCAGATGTGCACAACACTCCCAGCCTTGTGACCAACGATGCTCACGCCAGGAGGGTACAGCTTTCTCTTACCAGTAGCTGTGCACCACTTGCTAAAGGGTGTTACTGTAACGTCCATGTTCTTAATGGTGGCCACCTTTGGGTTGACAGAGGGCAGGATGAAATGTGTTAGGGGGATTGCTGAGGTTACAGGATTTAGCTGAATTTATCACATGTAAGGACAGAGGGCCATTGATTTTGAATTTTGTTTAAAACCCTTAGTTACTTTTCAGTTTAAAACATCATGTATTTGTTTTGAGTTTTTGTTCTTTCCTCCAGAATACATCTGGAGTTGCATGATCTTTTGATTTCTTTTTCGTGTTTAGGTATTGCTCTGCTGAAAGATGGGATTGGGAAGCTGTCTGAGCAGAGTGGAGATGTGTCTGTGGATTGTGCTTGTTCCTGGACTTTGACTGGATTTGGTAAAAATGCAGGACAGGGCAACTGATGAGTGTTTCTCTTCACATAGCAGAAAATGGATCTTAAGAAGAGGCCGCAGTCTGGCAATTCGTCTACCTCGAAGAGCACGTCACCCACACTGACACCGTCCCCATCACCTACGCCAAAGCCCCCAGTGGCGGGGGACTCCCTGTCCTCCAGTTCGTCACACCCCCGCTCCAAGAGCAGCGGGGGCTCTAGCAGTGGAACTATCACTGATGAGGGTGAGACAACTTCAGACCGCTGGTGGTAGCCATACCAGCACATGCTGCCATGGCCAAGTTATACATGGCTGAGCTAGGCGTGACCATGTAGATTTTGGAGCCACAACTTCTGTATTAAATACTTTTATCATCAGTCCTCAATATAGATGCCTGCTCTTTCTGCCTGATGTCACACAGGAAACTATTGTCACTATAATTTTGTGGACTCTAAAGGGTTTTATGCTTGTTTATAAGTGCAAATATTACAGTATTTAAAGGGTTTTCAAATGTATGCCATTCTGTACGTCTGTTCAGATACTGATCAATTTCTCATTTTGCTCCCCCCCCCCCCCCCCACAGATGAGTTGTCAAGTATTCTGAAAAAACTATCACTGGAAAAATACCAGCCCATTTTTGAAGAGCAGGAGGTTGGCCAATTAACATCTATTTTTAAATACAAGCAAATACTATCTTGGTTGTTATTGTTCAAGGTCAATTAAAGTAGAAATTCCTATTAGGATTGAAATGCCTCTTTCAGACTGGTATGTTGCAGCATTTTAGACGACTAATGAAGCTACCACAACAAAGGTATTTAAGTTATTAAAGGACATTACAAGGAAATCAGTTTTCTCAATCACATAAATGGTCGGCATTGACAATACTATGATGTTGTAGAAGATTTGTTTTAATTAAGTACATGACGAGTATATAACTTCAGCAGGAACATCAAACATATGTTTTCTATTGGTATCAGAAAAACATTCTATTTTTAAGACAATGTGGTTTTCCTAATATTAAATTACTGTAAATTTAAAAAGTCTGTTTAGAAAGAGAAGAAACTCGGTGTGAACAGGCTTGTGTGTATGTGTTTGATTTTTAGAGACCGTTTTTTGCAATGACTCCAACACTGGGAACCATGTGTCCTCTGCAGGTAGACATGGAAGCATTCCTCACGCTGACGGATGGGGATTTGAAGGAGCTGGGCATCAAGACAGACGGGCCCAGGCAGCAGATACTGGCAGCCATCTCGGAGCTCAACGCCGGAAAGGTGTGAGTTGCAAACGCAGACACGCACAACCCTGTCTGTTGTACAGACTGGGAGGAGTCGACACTCTGACTCCTCTCGGCCTCTGACTACGTCCCCCTTCCCTCACCTTCTGTAGCTACACAAACTTCTGCACGTGTGCATGCGTGTTCCTTGTGGTCTGCTGTCAATTGTAACGGAATTGACCCAGTCCTGTCACCATGCTGTCTCCATCTTCACTGTCCACTCTGCAGGGCAGAGAGAGGCAGATCTTGCAGGAGACCATACACAACTTCCAGTCTTCGTTCGGGAGCAGTGCAAGCAATCCTCAGCCTCCGGGGTACCCCCGCTGTGAGTAACATTCAGCTGTGTGTTCCTAATATTGTTGTGTTTTACCATTTAATGGCACAAATAATAATGCTTGTAATTTTATTGACATCATGTATGTTCTTTTCTACCTTTCCCTGTCTATTGTGAACAACAAAATGAGAAAGTTAGTCTTGTGTATCATGAAGTATGAGATTTATTTACCAATCATGCTGACATGTGCAAGGAATCTGACCTCGGTCCACAGCAGTTCCTAGTACATGTATTCATTTGGCAGACGCTTTTATCCAAAGCGACTTATATTTCACATACTGGTTACATTGAGCTAGTGCTGGGTGTCTTGCTCAAGGGCACACCTGGTGGCTGGACTGGATTCGAACCAGGAAAGTTCTGCATCCCAGCCTGATGTTCTACCCATTGAGCTACCAGACTGCACTAGTGTACAATACAGTTATAAATAATGACGTGTAACAAACAATACATGAAGAGCGTATCAGCAGAGAGCACAGACCTCAACAGGAGTAAACACACAGTATGATAAATGTTTGCTGTATGCTGATTGTTAATGGTTCTGTGTACAGTATTGCGCATTATTGCCAAAGATTTCGTTACTGTTTTGTTTGGTTGACTGTTCGTTAGTGCAGTGGCCTCAGGAAAAAGCAGTTTTTCAGTTTACATGATGGGGGGGGGGGAAATCTCATAAAGGCTCGGTAACAAAAATGTTGATGTGTTCCAGCTCCCGCTGGCTGGGTCAGGCAGCAAGTGCACACCTCAAGCAAGAGGTAATGGTCGTCGGCTCAGTGGGGGGGTGGGGGGGTAGCTGTTGAAGCGACCTGAGAGGCAGGTGAGGCCAGCGTCCCAGGGCAGGCGTAGTGCTGGAGGATGCTGCAACATGGGCGTTTGGACCAGCAGCGAGGCGCAGCCCACTTCCTCGTTCCCTGAAAAGAACACCAAGTGCTGTGCTGCCTCCACTTTTACCATGACCTGTGTGACCCTGCAGGAGAAAGAACGTCTATTTGGACAATGATGGCCCTCACCGTCTCAGTCAGGCTTGCAGAAAGGTGCACAGAAGAAGTCTTCAGTCTGTGGCTATTCTGAAACAGTGTTGTACCCTTCAGGAGACACATCACTTTTAGTTTTCTTATATAGTTTTATTTTTTACCTTTTTAATTCACTTTCTGAATGATTTCACATATGTATTATATCAGTATATATTAAGTCAGAAGGTGATTGTTAATTCTGTATTCTGACTCTTTTGCAGTTACTCATGGACTTTTAAAAGTATACAGTATGCATACTGTATATAAAGTACATATATTTGAAATTCTTGAGTGCTATCTGATGTCAGGTCTTCTATGAAATATAAAGCATATATTAACGTCGGGTAACATGGTGAGTTTTTTTTGTCATGAAGGTAGGCGAAGTTTTTCACAATTAGAATGCTCTTACATTACAGATAGCGGGATGTGCAGGGAAAAACAATGAGAAATCCATATATTTGTTGTGTTTACAATGTGGACATACCCTTTTATATGCATATATAATGACTGATGTCATGATTTTAGGAGCTGTTCTGTCGAAGCAATGGGATTTCAAACTAAATGACATCACAAGTATTAGTCTAGCTGAGTACACTACATTTCAATTTTTCATTTCCATCCATTTTTATTACTGTCTATCCTATGCAGAGTTGCCTACAATTTCTCCCAGGGAGTTTAAGGTATAAGGCAGAGGACACCCTGGCAGGTTGCAATCACACTCATACCCAATCAAACGATTTGGGCAATTTATAATCCCCAATCAGCATACAGCACATACAATAATGAGATTTTTAAAACTGTAGTCTAGTCCGTAGAAACTATAGATTTTATTCCATGAAAAGTAGTGAGTGAAAGTTAAAAACGATGGAATTAAATTTGTATCTTGATACATCCCATCTGCAAACACAACAAATACTCAATACCTGCAAGGTGTGCGAATCTGAGCATTTAGTAAATTACTTAACTTCCCTGCCCCTCCAGGACTGGAATGTAGGTCCACCGCTGTGAAGTGTGTTCGGGCTGGAAATGCCCCAACAAGGTAAAGTAAAATACTGTGGAAAATTCACTGATGACGTTTAACAATGGAATGCAGTTTATAAATATTCAGTACTAACCACTAGATGGTGCGGTGTCACTTGGTCAGTGACGTTAAGTACTGCGTCTGTTAAAATACTGTATTTACCGAACATGCTGTACACCAGTTCCGCCTTTTAATAACGTTGGATCAATATGAGAATCTGGACTATGGTGCGATGTCCATTATTTTTAATGTTTTCATATATGGATGACCTATTTTTATCATTCATCAATTCATGTTATTGAATAATAAAAACGTTACAATTCTGGCATTTTGCCCTTGGGGAAGGGGGCTCGGCCCCCACTGACAATTTGGAAAATACTGAACATAATATCGAGTATTTCTGTTTAAAATCATATTGGAAACAAGTACATGTATGTGCTTTTTCAGGTGCTAAATGTGAAATTATATGTACATAGTTAAAACAAGTAATGGCTAGTTTAAACAGCTATCTGTGCCAAATGTACTTAGTGTAATAGAAAGCAAATATATTATTCTCCCACACAAATGAAATTAAACACCATAAAAATATATTGAGAATTACATAATTTCAACAGTAATGGACATATCAATAATTTTTCTGCAAACATCATGAGGTCCTGCTGTGGATTCAAGTCCAACGAGCATAGAAGTAACTCATCTTCACAATTTAATATTTTAATCATAGTGTGGAACCAGAAGGACTGCTACAGAGGGGTGGAAACCTAGGATGACTCCAATGGCCTATGTCCAATCGGGGCCCTCCATAATTAGGACATAGCATCTTAACATCTAGCATAATGTCTTTCACGCGGCCCAAAATTTGTAGCAGCAGCCCTGAGAACCAGTGTTAGGCTACAGTATTTGTTGCACACATGAGATATGATCTTATATTTACCATAGTACTACATGTACATCGTATTCTGACAATTGCTGTGTTGTTTCCCTCTGTGTGTGTTTACAGACTTATTTGTGTTGTCCGTTTCAAACGCAACAGATTTGATTTATCTCAAGATAAACATGCCTTAGATTCTTCAGGCTCATCAATAACAGTCTGTGACTATTGCTATACATTTAAATTTAAAATGAAACTTAGATACAAAACCATTTAGCTATTACAAGGATTGTTTCAGTGCTGAAATTATTATTATTATTTGTTCTGCTGGTCAGTTTCAATTCATGTTGGTTTTCTACTTGCAGGAACAGCACCTGTAAACTATGCAATATGTGTTTCCTGTATAAATATACTTCTGGCTCTCTCAGCCCAGTTTTGATTGGTTAAGAGGGCTTACCATTCAGACAAAGCCTCATTCTTGCCTGTGCATGTTGCCAGCTGGATAAGGCGGGATTTCCAGGGTTCCTGCCAATGGCATTGAGTATCTTGGACTCGGTCACTGGGGTCAGATTAACTTCAGACTGTTGTGGATTTAAGATATTCTGTCCGTGACTCTCCGGTGCCTTGGGAGGGAGACTTCATGCTCCCAGGTGTTTCTGGCTATTTCCAGTCTCAGGTATAAGGATAAGAACCAATTTCACACACACAGAAAGTAGGATTTCAAACCTCATTTTGCCTCTTTGAACATTTCATCTTTAAAATGTCTTTTGTGAAATAACAGGAAAGTTTCACCTCAGTTTTGTTTTTAAGTTAGCATACTGACGCTTTCATATGCAAATACAGTATAAGAATAATAATACAACCCCACATGACTACTAAAGGGTTAGATGACAACATAAAATGATAGTTATGCAAATGAAATAGAGCAGATTTATACTTTCAGTATGTATGCTTTTTTCACCAGTCACCTTCTTAAAAACAACCCGTATATTATATTTTTATTTACAATGGAGCAATACATTATTTCAACAACTGTTCCTTTTAAGGACACATTTTATGATATGAAAAATACTGACTGTTAAATGGAATTGCAATAAAGACTAGCCCTGCATAACCTTTAACTGATTGCAGCTAGCACTTACGCTATGTGAAGAGAATCCATTGATGGTACAACATAGACATTTCTCATCTTCATCCAGAACCTAAGTACCATCTGGTTTTCATTCTTGCGCTGAACCCTACGTAAATCTTGTAGCAGCTAATTTATATGATTTATTAAAATTTATAGCATTAAATGAATTTCATTTGCACTTGTTTTCAGAATTTCACGTGGAAGTTTGAGCTCTTTCGCAGTGTACTACTCTGTCGTGTTACTGTATGAGGTCGGCGTTATTGACCTTGAGGCGTGTGGTGATTGTGTCTACCTTAGTTTCGTTCCCTTTAATGTCATCTTAATAATTTTGTTGATCACAGTAAAACTTGCTGACGGAGTTTGCTCTATGAAAACAGTTACGCTTATGTCTACGTTGCTTCCTCTCCTGCATTCAGCGTCTACCGCGTTTGGATGCAAAATCATTGTCATAAATATGTCCATGTTGACAGCCAAGACACACTTGAGATGCACGAGTTTACCGCTGACATCTGCAACACAAATGTGTGGAACGAGCTCCTATCGGTTGTATCTGCAGCCACCATGAAGAATAAAAAAAAAAAAAAACCACATCTGAAAACCATTTTGCTTAAATCCCGGGGCTTTTTTTGAAATATTTTTCAATCCTAAGTTTTAAGAAGCTCTTTTCATCAGTGGGTGTCCCTGTTACTCCCTTATTTAATGAAGTAAACTCAGGCTGTTTGATGACCTGATCGCAGGGCCGTGGAATGGGTTTTGATGGACTTCCTCTGACGGAGTGGTAAGGCGTTAGGCCCAAAGGCTAAAGAAGAGCCAGGGATGCCGCCTGTGGATCTACGGTCAGTGAAGTGCTAGTGTGTAATTTCATTCATTTTAATGACAAGTCAACACTTGCATACGTCCTGACTGAACGGCTGCCTGCTGTTATCCTTATTACATTCGCCATTACCTACCGCACACTTTACTATTTATGATTTAGTGTCCAGTTTCATCATTAGTTAAGCAAACAAAACAAAGCACACAAAAAATGAGTCGTGGGGGGGTGGGGTAGCTCCTGAGGAAAACGGCAACTGAGAGGGGGTGGTGCAGGACACTGTATCACCCAGTCACCTCTCAGAGATATTGAGCTGAGTGACTGAAAAGAAGGTGCCATTAATGCAATGGAATACAATGTGTGTTAGTATACAATACTAGTAGTATTATAGTAGTATAATACTACAGTGAGTGTAATATCTGCTGATGTGGTTTTAATGTAAAATGTAACTATTAAAACAATTACATCTTTTTAAATTTTGGGTTTTTTTTTTTTTATATTGAGACTTTTTTTATAATAGAACCAACTTTGTAATTCACCGTAACTATATATGCATTCGATTTAACGGTTAATCTCAACTGTTCGTACACATTCCCTGAGGAGTTCACATCCAACTTAATTCTTTTTCAAGAATGCCACGTTTGCGTCCGTGTTTTTTAAACTTTTAAAAGAACGGATCTGTTGTGTTTGAAACTGAGCTTTAGAAGGGACTTTTAGCTGCAGCAGAGTAATGTGATGGTAGGGCTGCCAGGTGCACCTAGAGCTGCCCGGCACGCTGGCGCAGAGCAGTGTCAAAGCGACCCCCCTACGGCGTGCGAAAATCCTCGGCATCTTCGCTCCGCTGCTGGAACTGGGTCCTGGTGAGGTGAAAGCCCAGCTGCACCTGTGGCCAAAGCTGATCAAGCCTGAAGCATGTGTTTAAATCCCAAGGCTTTGGAGAGTTGCTTGTTTGATGATAATGTGCAAGTTGAAAGCACATAAAGCAGATTCACAGCAGCCTCAAGCAGCACGCATCGTAAAGCAGCGCCGTGATCAATGCAGCCGTCATGCGAGAAAAGACACAGACGGTCCGCAGTGCGAGGGACGGTACTTTGTACACGTACGACACAGATGAAGTGAAATCGCATGGGCATTTTGTCTGCAAGTCAGCCACACGTGGGAAGAAAGGCAGCATTTTCTTCAGTGATTTTACGAAGAAAAAAAAATCGTACTGTTAAGTAAATTAAACAGCCTGGGTCAAAGGTGACCCAAAACTAATCGGAAGTAACCTATGGCAAAAGGCAACGTACACCCTGGACAGGGCACGCAGACACACACACACACACACACACACACACACACACAGAGGACTAATGGGACTTTATAACCCACCTGACTTGAATGTCTTTGCACTATAGAGGAAGCTAAAAAACCTGAAGAAAATCCAAACATGCACTTGGGGAACACACACTCTGCATGTAAATATTTAACTTCAAATAGGCAAATAAAGAATATTGTACATTTCAAGTACTATGTTTCTGTAACCATGTTTACTGTTACAATTTACAATAATATGCCCACGAAGAAGTGATATGTCACTAAATTAACAGTGTACTGCCCATTTCATTTTTGAAAAGAAATAATATCACTGTTTAAAAAACAATCACAGAACTGTACAAACAAGCAAAATAAAAGAATTAGCAGTCTGACAGGTACCTGAAAGTAGGATGATATTAACAAAAAATAAATGTTCAGATTAGAACAGCAGCACCTCATTAGGGAAAAGTAGATATGAAGGTAACTAGAAACCTCCTGCTGTTCGATGCTCTCCTGACAATAACATTACATCCTCCCTCCCCCCCCCTCTCTCTCTCTCTCTCTCTCTCACTCATTCACTCACACACACACACCTGAAACTATATATCAGTACATTGAAACACAGTCCAAATATGTGACCAATAAACGTCATAGAGAAGTTAAAAGCAAGCAAATGTACCACTAACAGAAAAAAAGGGATTTGATACAGACACGTAGGAGCTGTAGACATTGTTGACAACAGTACAGGTCCACAAAATGACAGGAAGTCATCAATGACCTGCCCAGCGTGAACTTGATATTGGCAGCCCTTCACACTGGGGCATAGGAAAATAGTGAACAGAAAGACACATTCAGTAGGAAATGCTGCACAGGTGGAAATAGTGAACTAATGAGTAAGTTATTGCTCTCTAATTGGGGATAGAACAAGTGGGTGTGGTTAGGTAAGTAGGCACAGTCTCCTCCTCCTGTTTCCATTTTCAAACATCCATCCATCCATTATCTTAACCGCTTATTCCTGGTGAGGGTCACGGGGAAGCCTGGAGCCCATCCCAGGGCACACAGGGCGGGGTGCCAACCCACCACAGGGCACACACACACACACTACGGGCAATTTGGACACACACCAATCAACCTAATCTGCATGTCTTTGGACTGTGGGAGGAAACCGGAGCACCCGGAGAAAACCCACCAAGCA
>JABJVR010000361.1:0-21338 GCA_025773905.1 Chitala chitala | reverse complement strand
GCCTCGGTGTCCCCCCGGAAGAGCTGGAGGAGGTGTCTGGGGAGAGGGAAGTCTGGGGGTCACTTCTTAGACTGCTGGCCCTGTGACCCGGCCCCGGATAAGCGGTAGATAATGGATGGATGGATGGATGGATGGATGGATAATGTCATAATCTTCTGGCAACATCTTGCCAGAACTACAACACAGTATTATCTTAACAGACATTAAATTATTAGCATTTTATTTGCTTTGTGATGTTTTAATTTTTCCTGTATTGCTGTAACCAGTCATTCCTTCCCCACACCTGCCCTGTCAGGTTACGTCTGGCCCCTTCCAAACCCACTTTGTCCTATCTGGATCTACCTGGATGTGCTCTTCTCAACATCCTCCATCATGCACCTGTGTGCCATTTCACTTGACCGCTACATCGGCATCCGTAACCCCATTGAGTACAGCCGCTTCAACTCCCGCACCAAGGCTATGTTAAAGATCACAGCCGTGTGGACCATCTCCATAGGTGAGAGATTGCCTAAGAACTCAACATGGCACATAAGCAATAGGAGCCAATGGACTTGCCTGTGTACAACTTACAGCCATTAAATTAGATAACAGATAGACAGATAGATTTATTGTCATTGCAACAACATTAAAAAGCATAACTGCATAATGTTGGCCTTGAGTTTTTGGACAAGGCAGCTGTGGTTGACATGATTAGTGAGCAGGATATTTAACTTTACTTACAAATTACAGCTTCATGAATTATTTGTACAAATTCCTTAAATCTATGCAAATGCAGCTAAGCTGTTAGTAAAACTGATACAAAATGCTGAAAACTAGCTGGTAATTAAAAGACCCAAGCCCCTTGGAACCCATTGTGAACAGGCTCAAAACCAGTACTCCTCTCCAGTTTCATCTTATTTTTGTGTTTGTAAAATTGTAATAAACAGGACTTGTGCCTCAACACGGATCATACAGCCTTGCTGATATTTCTTCTCTTCCTTCATGGCTTTGGCTTGTGAATTACTTAAATGAAATTTATTATTGGGAACGCATGCTCACTAAAAAAATGTAGGTAAAGGTGCTAAACTCCAAAAAGGTCAAAATTGTAAAAAACAGAAAAAGGACAGCACTGTCTGTACCAAGAAAAAAAATTAATGAGGAAATACAAAATCCATGTAAACAAACTTCAGGCAACAAAACAAACTCATGTAAACAAATGAAGTTTTGCTGCCTATTGCTTCAGCTACATCCTTTTGCTTGAAGTCATGTGACCAATTGTTGCACATATAAGGAGTCATTGTGGTACATGGTTCAGGTGATTATTACACACTGAAGGAGGACTACATAACCGAATGATTTAAACAGCAGTTTGACAACCAGCACCTTAGATCTTCCTGGCCTTTTGTTGCCTAATATCAAATTTTGTGCTGTTAAAAATTACTAGTAAGTACTGATAACTGTACTCTTCTTAAAGACTCATCTTCAAATACGGCTGTTATTGGATATGTAGTGTATAATGTAACACATGCAAATACCATTTTAATTATTTTCTCTCTAGTGTAAATGTTTTTGTTGAAGATAAAAACTCAGAGAGTCTAATACAGTAATACAATAAATGTTTTCAGGAGTCCGAACACTTGCATATCCACACATATTCCTCCTTCCTCTTTCTGTCTGTGCCAGCTGTTTTTCTCCTTTTAGTGTCACTGACTGTCTCCATTTTCTTTGTTCTCCACATACAGTGATCTCCATGCCCATACCTGTGATTGGGCTCCTGGATGAGAACAAGGTGCTGGTGAATGGTAGCTGTGTGCTCAGAGAGTGCCACTTTGTGCTGTTGGGCTCCTTTGTGGCCTTTTTCATCCCACTCATCATCATGGTGGTCACCTACTGCCTGACTGTACAGGCACTGCAGCGCCAGGCAAGTGACCTCCTGCATACGGGTCGGATCGGTCCCTCTGTACAGCCCCGAGGAGCCCGGTCCGGTTGTGGAGGCTTGATCTACTTGAGGGGCAAGCTGTCTCACAGTAACGTCGCCAGTGAAAGTGTTGCCATCATTGCTAGCATAAACATCCCCCCACCACTTAGCCCTCCTGGTCTCCGAGAACAGGGCAAGGAGCGAGGCATGATCCAGGCGATCAAGAATGAGAAGCGGGCCTCAAAAGTCCTAGGTGTGGTCTTTTTTTTGTTCCTATTAATGTGGTGCCCATTTTTTGTTATTAATGTAGCCAATGCACTATGCAGTGGGTCTTGTGATGAGGACCTTCTTGGAGAATTGCTCAACATTTTTGTGTGGGTGGGTTACATCTCCTCAGGCATCAACCCGTTGGTCTACACCCTCTTCAACAAGACATATCGGCATGCTTTCTTACAATACATACTCTGCCAGTACTCAGCAACGCGCCACAAGATGCAACCTGCCTGTGTCCCCTGTACTTCATCATATGTAGTCACACCCACCTCAATGTGCTCAAAAAGCAATATCGACCGGAACAGTAACTGCCAGAACGGTGATAGCAACACCCTAGGCAGCCAGGAGCTGGACCATGCAGACAAGGTGCTTGAGATGCATGTGGCTACATCCAGAGGTTCCCTCAGCAGTGGTGAGGCTCCCAGAGAAAACACAAGCTACATGTGATCTATATACTCTGGCCTTTCTCTAAAGCCATGACAGGAGACACACAAGAAACAATGTTTATATATCCATCAGTGTCATCTGGAAAGCTCTTCTCTGGTACTCCGGACAGATTACAGTTTACTGTATTGAAAAGTATGAATTATTACTGAAATGTGACTAGGTTTTTACCTTATTGTGAACATATTTATTATCCTCTTAATTGCAATCAGCTGTAAAAAATGCTTAAATATTTCTGGTAGAGTGATATTTGTTTTTGGTCATCAGACTATTGAAGCATGCAAACGTATGCTGTGTGCCAATTTGTTGAGCCGCAGCACACCCATGTGGCAGGGTAAATAATGCATAAAAATAAGTACTCATAAAAACAAGAAGGCTTCAAATGTCTAGGGAGCATAAAATTATCATATTTTTTCTACTGAAACATATGGATGAACACAGATGTGAAAAGCAAATTTACTTTCCAAGATAGATGTGTGTGTAATTGGAACTGATCTCATGGGTTGTAACATGTAGTGCATCAAACATTTGAGATGCTGAAAAGCAGCACTGAAATGCACAGTGTACGTCCTCCTGTAGCTTGTGCCATCTTCCTCCTCTCCCCCAGATACCACCCAGGTGATTTATTCATTTTCAATGTTGCCTGAATTTGTAACATATCAGTAAAATGACAAACAGGTGTAGAAATAAAAAAATTACACTGCATCCACGATTTTTCTGAGTAAATAAATCATTTGGTTAACGTTAGGTTAATTTCATTCTTTATAATTTTATTTTGAATGAATTATGGCTTCTGTAATGGTTGTTAAGTGTAATTGTATTATAGTGATAATGATTTTTGTGTCTAGCAGGCTGAATTTGTATGTAAAAAGTATGCATTGTAAAATGCACCAAGTTTTATATCTACATATAATTATCTGAATATATTGTGTACAAAACCGTCATTCTGGTAGTTTTTGATTAAAAGAGGCTTGTTTGAATACATGTTGCTCAGATGTTGGATTAGTGGGTAATGTTTTCTGCAGTACATTGAAAGTAAGTCTGAGTATTTGCATGTCTTTCTGCCAGTAACTGTAGAACTGTCATCACTGGTTTCTGGTTTACATACTGCAAGGGATACTAAAACCCAAAGCTCTAATATCAGAGTTTTAGCTGGGTCATAATCTTTGCATTACATTTTAATTTATTTTGTGAAGTTATCAAATTGCATACAAAGTATTTCTGAATGGAACCATAATAAAAACCAGACAACTAGCAACACTTGAATGCTGATCTCGCTGCCTCAAACACATTCGTTACTACAGCTCGTTCTCTTTCGCTAAGTGTGTCGGGATTGGGTAACAGGTGACTGTCAACCACACTCAACCACAACCATACAAGGCAAGACTAATAGAGCAAGAATGCATGGCCACAATTTATCATGCATCAGGCATGTAAGTAGTAGGTTTTATATATATATATATATATATACAATCAGTTGCTAATATAAGATGTCAGGGAACCATATGAATGTGAATATTCTAACACTGTAAGATATTATTCTGCAACCTGAATACTTATTTTCCTGAACAGAATGAACAGAAATAACTATGCACATGTAATAATAAGTACAGTGTTTTTAATTTTTCTAATTTTATTTTTATTAAATATGAATGTCTTACTACACTACTTAATACGTTGACCCAGTATTTTCATTACAAAAAAAGGAATGTCAACATCTGTAGATTAAGTGCTGGTCTTCATATGAAAGAAAAAGCAAGACTCCTTCATACACAAATTTATGAGAAGAACAAAAATTGCACATATATGAATAGTTGTATGAGAATTTTGCTGGTAAAAATTTAAAAAATGACATGGATTTCACATGGAAATGTGTTTCTGTCACGTCCCGCCTGCCATACCTTGTGTGTCCACCAGATGTCACCTTTCCTACCATGTTTCACTTATGTAATTAGCCCTCGTTATGTGTTGCCAGCCCTGTGTACTTACCTTGTTGATCCCTGTGTGCATTGTTCCCTATATATACTGCCCTTTGTATGCCAGTCCCTTTTGCCAGTTGTTGAATGTTTGTCACTCATGGTTGTATGTGGTTTGGCCTTGTTATGCCTAGTAGCTGTATTTTCTGTGCAACTCTTGTTTATTGTATTAAAAGCCTTTTGCACATTAGACTCAACCTTTGCCTCCTCACCTCCTTCTGTGGGAAGCGTGACAGAACAACTGGCCATTAAAATGAGTCTAGCAAAGGGGAAAGTCAAGCCACCCACCGTCTATGATGTTCCCTGGAGGGTCTTGGTGACTATTTCTCCTGGGTGTCCACCCTTGTTGGCGGTAAACCAAACAAGAGAAAGTCTGAGAAGATAGCCCTGGCCATTCAGTGGCTTATGGGAGAGGCTGCTGAATGGGCCCATCGAAACAGGGTTTGTTGGGAGTCACCTCTTGTAACTCTCAATGACTTCTATGATGACTTGGAGCACTTTGTGTATTCTCGCCCTGAACAGGAGACGGTGCAGTTGGGTGCTATGGCCCTTGAAACGATGAGGGGTCTGTCTCTCCATACAGATCCCCTCTCGAGCTCTGAGGCCGAGAGTGACTGAGTGGTCTCATGCTGGCTTTGCAAGGTCCTGGCTGCCAGGCAAGGTTGATGCTGCCCTGCAGACAGACCGAACTGTGCAGTCGGTAGTCACCACTCAAACAGTTGTCTACTGTGCACCGCACCTCACAGACGGTCCTGACTGGGAAACCCGGTGGTGTGACTCAAGCTACCCAGACCCAGTGGCGTACTCATTTGGTCACCACTGCTGCCCTGACAACCAAGCCTCCAGCCTCAGTCACATGTTCTCTACAAACCTGTCTCTCTATGCTCTCTCCTATCATTGTAGAGAACTGTGCTGTCCAGACCTCACCAACCCTTGTATCCAGTGCTTTCCAGACCCCACCATCACCGACCCTTGCATCCCAGGCCCTGCAAACGGATCTTTGTTCATCTCCCCAAGTGTTGGTGAAGGACTGTGTAACCCAGACCCTGTGGGATCCCCAGCTCCCCTCATCACCTTTGTCCCAGGTCTCCTCCATGTATTTATTGCCTCCGGTCCCCTCTGCAGCTCCAGAGTCTCTGCTCCAGGAATGCAATCAAAGGTTGTATGACTTTGTTGTGGGCCATGAAACACCACAACCCCCGATGTGCTACGTTTGAGTGCAATGAGCCTAGAGCCCATGAAGCAACCGTCAATGCATATGGCTCTGCTTTCCAGCTCAGCGGCAGACGGTGATCTAGATCCATTCCCACCTGAAGGGACAGAGGTAGCCCTTCAGACGGAACGAACTGGGGTAGCAGTTGCATACACTCAGACAACTGTAGTGAATGCACCTCGGGTGCACCACTGCACCCAGACGGTTCAGAGGGGAACTACCCAAACCACTCAAGCTCAGCTGTGTCTACCCAGAGAAACCACCTCTACCCAGACCCAAGTGGATCCCCACGTTACCTTCATGCCTTTGCTCCAGGATGCCTCGCTAGGTTCCTCGTTGCCGCCTCAGGCCCTGCCGGGTTCTTTGTGGTCGCCTCTACGGCTCCAGCGTCGTCGCCTCTACGGCTCCAGCATCGTCGCCCCAGGTCGCCTCTACGGCTCCAGCATCGTCGCCCCATGCTGCGCCACGTCCAGCGTCACCTGACTCCACGGTGTCGCAGCCGGTCCCGCAGCCTGCTGTGCCCGGCCCTACGGTGTCACAGCCGGTCCCGCAGCCTGCATCCCTAGAATGTTCTGCAACTCCTGTGTTCCCGTCCATGGTGGTTCCTTTGGCTCCAGCGTCAGCGCCGTAGGCCCAGCCTGCCAACCCTGGTTCCTTGGCCTTGTCACTGGCTCGGCGGCCTGTGCACCCCGGCTCCAGTCTCTCCACTGGCTCAGCCTTCAACTCTGCCTGGTTTCAAGACCATGTTGCCGGTCCCACAGTCTGCTCCAGCCGTTGGGTCGGCTTTGTTGCCAGTGCCGTAGCCTGCCTCACCTGCTCCCTTGACCTCATCGCTGGTCCAGCATCCTGTGGACCCTGGCCTCATGGTCTCTCCACTGGCCCAGCATTCTTCGCTGCCTGGTTCAGGGACCTTTACGCCAGTCCCACAGTCTGCACTGCTCAGCTCCTTGGTCCTGGCTCCAGGTCTTCAGCCTGCCAAACATGGTCTCTCGCCTATGCCAAGCCCAGACTTCCAGATGTCCCCTACAGACTCTCTCGCCCTGTGTCTTACCCTATCCAGCCCTCATACATCACCACCCTCTAGTCCATCTATTTCCCCTATGTATGCCCTACCTGTTCTCCCTCAGTCTGTTCCAGTATCCACTCAGGCCCCTTCTCCAATCCCTTCTAGTCCTCTTACCACAGTACACTCAGTCCTCCCTAGTTCCCCTGTACATATCAGCCCGGCATCCTGTCCTACACCTACTCGTCTCCCCTCACCTACCCACCCAGTCATGTCCCCTGCATGCATCTCGTGCGTGATGGTGCGTGGAATGGGGCCTCGGCTGGTTCCTGCCTCCAGCCCCCATCCTCCCTCCCCTGCCTTTTCCCTCTCCTGTCCTGCTCCGCTGTTTCCTCTGCCTCCTGCGTGCTCCCCTCAGTGTTCCTCGTTCTCGGCTCCGTCTCCCTCGTGTCCCCCTCGGTCTCCTTCGTCCTCTCCTCGGTCTCCCTCGTCCTCACCTCAGTCATCTGCGCACTCCTCCGGACCTCCTCTACCCTCCGCTAGAGGTCCTCCGCCTGCGGCTCCCTCGCCCCCTCGTCGTTGCTTGTTGCCCTCGCCTCGTCCTCGCTCATCCTCCCGTCCCCCTCGGTTGCCCTCGCCTCATCCTCACGGTCCCCTCAGTCCCCGTCGCCTCGTCCTTCGTCACCCTCATGTCGCCCTCTGTCTGCTCCAGCGGTCACTCCGCCTGGTCGTCCAGGGCTGCCCTCGATTCGTCCCATTCCTTCGTTGGTCCCTCCTATTCACCCCCTTGCTTCCTCAGTCCCTCCTCGTGCTGTTCCACCCCTGTTGGTTTGCCCCGATCCCTGGTCTCTCTCCCTTGTTAGTCATGTCCCTGGTTTGCTGCCTCGTCCTGGTCCTTCATGGTGTCCCTGGTCCTCCCCGTTGTCTGGTCTCTCGTCCCTGGCTCCTCCTGTTCCTGCCCTTGTCGTCACCCATGCCCTTGGTCAGCTCCACGTCTTGTCCTCGTTTTCCTCTTGTCTCGCTTCTGGTTCCTTTTTGTCCCGTTTGTCTCGCTGATGTCTTCTCTGGTCTTTGTTTCTGTTGGTCCCTTGCTTTTCTCCCTCTCCCTAGGCTTGGCTCCTTTATGGCCTCTGGAGCGGCCTTTGGGGGGGGGGGGGAGTACTGTCACGTCCCGCCTGCCATACCTCGTGTGTCCACCAGATGTCACCTTTCCTGCCATGTTTCACTTATGTAATTAGCCCTCGTTATGTGTTGCCAGCCCTGTGTACTTACCTTGTTGATACCTGTGTGCATTGTTCCCTATATATACTGCCCTTTGTATGCCAGTCCCTTTGCCAGTCGTTGAATGTTTGTCGCTCATGGTTGTATGTGGTTTGGCCTTGCTATGCCTAGTAGCAGTATTTTCTGTGCAACTCTTGTTTAGTATTAAAAGCCCTTTGCACATTAGACTCAACCTTTGCCTCCTCACCTCCTTCTGTGGCAAGCGTGACAGTTTCTAATACCATTACTGTTGTTACTGCTTGATTGAATGCGCTTCACAAATACAGAAATGTTTATATCATATGTGACATACAACTAACATTCAGCATTTGTGTCGAGTGAACAAACAGTAATTATTCGAAATTAATTACTTTTTAAAATTACTTATACTTGCTGTTGACCGCACATTCCATCTGCCTGGATCCACACATGATACTTTCATTTTAAATAACAGTAATGACTAATGTGGGTCTCAGGCTGGGATACTTTGGGATCGATGACATATTGTAAGTTGACACACCCACACACACATGCGCGCAGCATAGAGAGGGAGGAGGTCATGTGTCAGGTGATACAACAACCTTTTATCAACAGCATGACACCAAAACACTTCACAATACCTTGATCGACACTCTTAAAAGCCGTGCAGCTGCTTTTTAAAATTTTAGCATTTTAGGATTTTGTTTTTTTTTTTTTCTTCAACAGCATAAAATACTGAAGCCCAAAAGTGTAGGAAAATATAAATTACAAGAATTTTCTCATTTTATGTATTATTTTGAGTTTCAGGTATAATTTTAATTTTGTTTTGTACACACTACTGTATATAAATTAATTTGAACTGTAAGACAGTTTGTCAATAGAATTAATTATTGTTTTGGAGTGTGACAACTTGAATGAAGAAACCATGTCTATATTCATATTCAGAGTATTCATGTGCATGAAGGATATCTCCTCTACCATGTTTGTCCAGTATTGTTATAATGTACTTGCGCCACACAAACCTTAACATACAGAACATCTAATACAGAGTGGGACAGTTACATAAATTTATAGAAATGATTGTCTGTGTACAAGTTGATTGTTTTTAACCACTGCATACTGTATTTTGAGGTCCAACAGCCACTCCTGTGTTGTCTTAGTATTATTTACCAAAAACACAAATATATTGTTTAAAAACATTGACTAAATCTTAATATGCCGAGAACATGTATGTCTTCCATTTGTATGCTGACAAAGGTCGTGTTTCTCTGGCTTTCTCTTCTTCCTTATGCACCTAACTGTGATCTTTTGATAATTCGCTAACATAGATTATTAATTTAATGGGGAGGGGAGATTACCTAATCTACTATATCTGTCTCTCGTGCACTGACATTGAAATGTAAACTAGATTACTTGGAATTGTTTTGTTTTGAAAGGGTAACATTTTGTAATAGGTGGCACGGTGGCGTGGTGGTTAGCGCTGTTGCCACACACCTCCAGGCCTGAAGCTCAATTCCTGCCTTGGGTCTGTGTGCGTGGAGTTTGCATGTTCTCCCTGTGCTTGGTGGGTTTTCTCCAGGTGCTCTGGTTTCCTCCCACAGTCCAAAAACATGCAGGTTAGGTTGATTGGTGTGCCCATAGTGTGTGTGTGCCCTGTGGTGGGTTGGCGCCCCGCCCTATGTCCGCCCCCTGGCGCCCTATGTGTTCTGGGATGGGCTCCAGGCTTCCCCGCAACCCTCACCAGGACTAAGCGGTTAGGATAATGACTGACTAACAATTTATAATTTTCACTCTCTGTTGTTGCATAATTTTTCAAACCATGGCCCTTTTCAGTAAATGTATCCTACTACAGACAACATTCTACTTGCAAACATCTGGCATGCAAACATTCATAGATACAAACAAAGCCTGCTGTAAGTTCAATTTTTGTTAGGCGAAAGGAACTGGAGATCTGCAGCTAAAAAAATTATATGTGCACGGCTAAGATTTATCATGATTTATTGTGAATTATCCAGTGCATCGTGTATCCATCATGGTTGGTGAAAAGCATCAGGTTAGTGATGTTAGTGGTAGTGCTAAAAAGTGACAAGCCACCTCAGTGGATACAAAGGTGGCAATAATTAGTAGTATCTAGGATTTTTGAGGGAAAAAATAATCGCAGGAGGCGAGTATTTTGTCAACCCACCCAAAGTCGTGGACTTTAATGCTTTTCGGTGAACAGCAAGGAAAAAAGAGCACCTGGTGTGTAGCCCATACAGAATAAACTATTGCCTTCATTAAAGGGGCAGTCGGTTTGGTGAGTTTGGTTTCATGGTATCCTCTACAATTACATTATTATAATAATATAACTATTGTTATTACTACAATTCATTAACATAATTTAAGTTTTTTTTTTTATTTTTCTATTTTTAGGATAAAACGGCAAACCTTTTTAATACAAATGTTTTAATACAACTTTATTATATAACTAACATGCTGTAGGAATGTTTGGTAGGACCACACGTAAAGTGTTCATACAACTTGTGAATTTATGAATGGCCTCTCAGAACATAACTTGTTTGTAAGTTGAGGAGTCTCTGTATATGTCACGCCCCTAGTACCTGCCAGTCCTGCCCAGTTTGTATCACTTCTCCTTTCCCATACTTGCAAAGTATTGTGCTAGCATGAGCCTTACTAAGCAATTGCATCCCTGTTTGTCTGTTGTTTTCTCTCTCCCTTGTGATTCTTGATTCCCGTTCCTGCCCCTTACCTCAAATCATCCATACTCTCCTTCCCCGTCTTCGTCAAGGACTGACTTCTCTGGATTTTGGCCCCTCATCTGCCCAAACCACCATTGTATCTGCCTCGTTTGTGATTGCTGGTGTTTTTACACCAATAAAGGCCAGTACTCTGCACATTGGGATCCAGGCTCCTTTTGTTTGTTCCCAGGTGTTAGACTGTACAGCCTTCTTTTTACAAAAAAATATGATGTTAAATACATTTTCTAAACTCAGTACCCAGTATATTTGAAACAAACGAAATTACAAACAATGATAGTTGTGGAACAAGAGCTCAAGATATGTAAAAACACCATTCTGAATTTTTGTCCTATTTCTGTACATGTTCAATTAGAAGAAATTAGTAAAGACCAAAACTAAAGTTTAAACCAGTTAGAAATCTCTCCCAGTTTACTAACCAAAAAGGTTAAAACAAAGATTTTTTTCCATCAACATAATATTTAATGCAGAGAGGCTCCCCCTCCTATCAAAACCACAAATTAACACAGAAGGGCAGAAGCCCCGTGCTGACAATACACTGGACTTTTATAGACAGCCCGCTCTCCCAGCATTCACATTCCAATACCTACCATTTGTGATGGCACAGACTCATTAATAGACCTTACTATAAATCCTCTGAGTGAGGGTATAATACAAGGCTAACATAGTTACTGACAATACAATTCCAGTTAACAATGACAACATTAATGCTTTCAATTCACCAAACATTGAATCAAACCATCCAAACAGAGAGGTGTCCACTCCAGAATTGTGTGTTAGTTCTTTTGGAAGAGACTTCATTTATGACAAGGCTCTGATACCTGAGCCATCTGATGCTGTGTTGTTATGAATAAAAGTATATTAAGAACCCCCAAAAGTTTCACATGCACCTTCCTTTTCAGCTAATAACAGGCCCAAGGCCATCCAATTCTGCCAGGACATAAGAGATGTGGTGGAAAGTTGTTCTGCCATGCCTGATAGGGCATCATGGGTAAAATTAATAAACCATTGTTGATTATAGTAAATTTAATTAATCCAGTTAACATTTTTTGTTTATTGTACACCACCAGCAGAAATCAGACTCAAATCCCACCATTATATGTTTTCTAGCCTTCAATTCATCTGGTACGCCTCTTGGGACCCCTATGTTGTCAATGTATACTTGACTTGATCAAAACTGCCAAAATGGTTCTCTCTCCTTTGTTGTCACTTTGATTCAGGCTTTAAGGCCGTCTATGGTACTGAGGCCATTTGGACCATAACAATAAGCACTACCTGCGTACACAATCCATTCCAGCCATAGTTCAAGGATGTGTATAAATACTTGCCTTCTCATGCCCATTACACGCATGCAGAACCCCCATTAACATTAAACACTAAAATTAGCACATACTCCCCCCTGGTTTACCAATACCATACCATCCAGTACAGTTTTCTGAGGTGAAAGGAAGAGGGTCATTCCTTCCTTTTGCACAAACCCAGTTATCTGCTGTCAATGATCTAACAGCATATTTTACATAGTGCAACCACAGGTAATCCTTCGGACAATAAGGGTGCCTTTAGTGCAGAACACAGAGTTCAGATGATTAATTATGTCTCTCTTCGGTCTTCTAGGATTATGCGATAATGTCTAGTCATTGGCTTCCCAGACTGTAGGCCTTGATGATAACAAAATTGATAACAAAATTGTTAGAACAACTTCGGCAGTCACCAACATCAAACAGTAAACAGCTCCTAGCCCACCTAGGCCAGGGTGTGTGAATTAATGCTAAGGTATTCTTTCCATAATTTCTTGTACATAGATAGGTTTGGTCCATCTTACCTTCAAAGCACAACCCTAAAGCTGAATCACTGCTATAAAATACAGGCAGGCCCAACTGGCACTCCTCCCTCACAGCTGAGATAATGGAATAGGGTGAGTGACCTTCTCCTACTCTGGTTATGGGTTGTCTGTTGTCATCATCACTGGATCAGGCTGTGGCGTTGGGACCACTTTGCAATGGCTGGCATGAATCCAAGTTGCTTTCTCAGCCACTTTCACAGCAGTGTGGGAGGTGAGGAGAACCTGGTTATCATCAAAGGTACCATCACAATTAATTACAGCCTGCCTGACGCCACAAGCACTTTTCGTGTTCAGTAGCAAAGGTCTGCGTATCTAAAACAGATAATGGAGTAGACTGGGCAAGAGAAGCTAGTGTGGGTGCATGTGTGCTCGTGTGTCTTTTTTCCTTCAAGGCTGCATTTTTTCCAGCCTCTCTACACGAGTATTCCCTGCTGAAACAACATCTTTTGGTTAGTATGCTCGACATTTGCAAATGGCAATAGTTTCAGGGATCAAAATATTACACATCAGGTCCATCACTTTGTTGTGGGGTGAGATTAGTTGGCCATCTGACTTTTCCTATGTTTCCAGAGAAGTCCAGAATCATTCACAACATCAAAAGCTTAGCGAGAGTCAGTGTAGGTAATGACAGTTTTGCCTTGTGCTATCTTTCAGGCCTCTGTGAGTTAAACAAGTCCATCAGAACACTGAACAATCTGCAAACGGAACAAAATCTGAGGGTCTCTTTGAGGTCAAAACATGGAGAACACACTTCCTCTAAAACCCACAGTTGTGGTCTCTGCCATCACCTGGGAGAAGAACAATGGTTTCAGGATTGAGGACAGTGCAATGCTTTAAAGTGATGTTAGCCATGTTAAATAACACAGTATTATTATTATGCAACCATTTGGCAATAGAAAGATGTGATATTTCTGTTCTAAAGTAATCAAAGAGACAGCGTGAGGCACAAGCAAGGTCAGGTCCGCGTATTCAACAATCTCACACAAAGCATAACAGCCTTTTCTGCTGCAGCTACCTCTCTAAGAAACTTTGGTTAGCCTGCTGCCACGGGGCCAAGTTTATCTGGAAACTAAACAACTGGTCTTGGTCTGCCATAGTCATAAAGCAATGGAGATGTCATTCAACCATCCTTTTCTTCCACAATCTAGGTAAACAGTGAAGTCAGGTCAGGTAAACCCAATGCAGACCTATAAATGCCTGTTCAGTCTCTGAAGCTCATGTGACTCTGTCATGTATTGTAAGCCCTTACCGTGGACCAGAGCACTGAGATGTACCTCCAATACTATGTCATTTGGAATGAATACTTCGCGATTTTAAAAGACTGGCCTTGTAGCCATCTACAGCCAGATGTTTTTTAAGAGAGTATCAGTGTCATTTTTACACTGACTTTTTGTGGGACTTCAGACTTTAAGATCATCTATATTATTGCAACAGTGCTGTGCCAGGGATGAGTTTTAAAGGTGAACCAGCCTTTTCTGAAGGCTTCATAAAATTTTTTTAGATTTTTTAATTTTTAAAATTTGATTGTCTCTCAGGTACATGTGTGTACACCATGTTTCCAAAAGCCTTACTACCAGTACAGTTAGACACAGCTGTCCCTCATCAGACAGAACCCCAACAGTTATAATTTAGTTAATACCGATGGTCACTCCATCCATCCATCCCTCCATCCATCCGTCCATTTTCTGCCGCTTATCCAGGGCCGGTTCATGGGGGCAGCAGTCTAAGAAGGGACCTCCAGATTTCCCTCTACCCAGACACCTCCTCTAGTTCTTCGGGGGACGCCGAGGTGTTCCCAGGCCAATCGGGAGACATAGTCCCTCCAACGTGTTCTGGGTCTTCCCCGGGATCTCTTCCTGGTGGGATATGTCCGGAAAACCTCCCCAGGGAGGCATCCCGGAGGCATCCAAAACAGATGCCCAAGCCACCTCAACTGGTTCCTCTCAATGTGAAGGAGCAACGGCTCTACTCCGAGCTCCTCCCTGGTGAACGAGCTCCTCACCCTATCTCTAACGGTGCGCCTGGCCACCCTGCGAAGGAAACTCATTTCAGCCGCTTTTATCCAAGACCTCATTCTTTCGGTCATGACCCAAAGCTCATGACCATAGGTGAGAGTAGGAACGTAGATTGACTGGTAAATCGAGAGCTTTGCCTTTTGCCTCAGCTCCTTCTTCACCACAACAGGCCTGTACATCGACCGCATTGCTGCTGCCACTGAACCGATCCGTCTGTCAATCCCATGCTCCATCCTTGCCTCACTCGTGAACAAGGCCCCAAGATACTTAACTTCCTCCACTTGAGGCAGTATCTCTCCTTCAACCTGCAGATGGCAAAGCACCTTTTTCCGGTCAAGAACCATGGCTTCGGACTTGGAGGTGCTGATTCTCATCCCGGCTGTTTCACACTCGACTGCAAACCTCTCCAATGCACGCTGAAGGTCTTGGCCTGATGAACCCAACAGGACAACATCATCTGCAAAAAGCAGAGATGAAATCCTTTGGTCCCCAAACCAGACTCCCTCTGGCCCTTGGCTGCTCCTAGAAATTCTGTCCATGAAAATGATGAACAGAACCGGTGACAAAGGGCAGCCCTGTTGGAGTCCAACATGCAGTGGGAACAGGTTTGACTTTCTGCCGGCAATGTGAACCAAACTCCTGCTCCAGTCATATAGAGATCGGACAGCCCTTAGCAGAGGGCCCCTGACTCCATATTCCCAAAGCACCCCCACAGGATGCCATGGGGGACACGGTTGAGTGCCTTCTCCAAGTCCACAAAGCACAGTGGACTGGTCGGGTGAACTCCCATGAAGCCTTGAGCACCCTTGTAAGGGTATAGAGTTGGTCCAGTGTTCCACGACGGGAAGAAAACTGCATTGCTCCTCCTGAATCCGAGGTTCTATCAGCCTGATTCTCCACTCCAGCACTCTGTCATAAATTTTCCCAGGCAGGGCAAGGAGTGTGATTCCCCTGTATTTGGAACACACCCTCTGGTCCCCCTTCTTAAAAAGAGGTACCACCACCCCGGTCTACCAGTCCAGAGGTACTGCCCTTAACCGCCATGCTATGTTACAGAGGTGTGTCAGCCAAGACAGCCCAACAATATCCAGAGACTTAAGGTACTCAGGGTGGATTTTGTCCACCCCCAGTGCCCTGCCACTGAGGAGCTTGCTGACTACCTCTGTGACTTCAGCCTGGGTTATGGACGAATCATCCTCCGAGTCCTCAGCCTCTGCTTCCTCTACAGAAGGCGTGTTGGCGGGCTTGAGGAGATCCTTGAAATATTCCGTCCATCGCCCGACAATATCCCCAGTTGAGGTCAACAGCTCCCCACGTCCACTGTAAAATCTTGGCTGAGCACTGTTTCCCCCTCCTGAGGCACCAGATGGTTTGCCAGAATCTTCTCGGGGCCGACTGAAAGTCCTCGTCCATGGCTTCGCCAAATTCACGGGACCTGCTGGGCTCAGCCCAAAATAGCAACATGGGCCCACCTAACTGTAGGCCCACCACCTGCAGGAAGGAGCATAAGGGGCCGGTGCATTGTGGATTGGATAGCAGTTCTGAATATAGACCCTTTTGCCCCAAATGCATGATGTGAGTGGTCGAGTGGGTGATTGTTTTCTTGCAATCTGTCCAACTGTCCTTGTTAGGATAAGTTTAATAAAGATTTGGTATTCGCACTTTCACATCAGTGTCATGGTTAGCTACCGGCACTTCAATACTATACCTGAATATTGTGTAGACTGTCAATTCAAAGATTTTATATAGGTTCACAAGAAAGTACAAATAATCCCAAGGTTAATGTTCCGACTTGCCAAGCCCTTTTTATGCTTGGACTTCAGGCAGACGGGCAGTGAGCCAAATTACTGTTTATAGCACCTTTGGAGATACCAATGAAACGGCTCTGCGAGTGTCTTCAGTACCCAAACCAAAATTAATTTATTTTCACCTGTGCATATTATTGCGACAGTCGCATATTTAGTTTCAGGTAATTAAGATCTTGAAAAAAACTGACAACACTTTCTTTTTCTGTTAACCTGGTGTCCCCTATTTCTAAATGCAAAAAAACAATAGGCTACGAGCCGGTCAACGGCGTCCCTCACAGGGACCTTTCTAGCCATTGAAAAGGTCTGGGGCTAAGTAAGGTTTGCCTGGGGCATGTCTACATAGGTAGCCACGGATCTAAAATACTGGAGTTTGAAAAATAAAATTTTGCACCTAATCCAAATTAAGCAATTAAGTTTAAATAAGACACTACAATATTTAGAGTAATTTATTTGCATGTGTTGAATTCAGACTGCTGCTGTATAGTACGTGTGTTGTAGTTTACAACAGTATGAACATGTTTCTTGGTAGTCTGCAGTGAAATAATAATTTAACTATCTTGCTGGGTGTTCTGTGATCAGTATAGTGACAAGACAGCAGATTGTTATTTTCCTTTACCAAAATTACTTTGTTCCACATGACAAGATTCAATTTAAGAACCTGAATGCAATAAATCATTAACTTAAACTGTTCCTGATGTTTTGTACAGTGCCTCAGAGGTCACAACTTGCCTTGCATCTCCAGGGTTGTGGGTTCAATCTAGTTTCCACCCTGTGTGTGTGTGTGTGTGTGTGTGGATTTCCTCCAGGTTCTGTGCTTTCCTCCCAGAGACATGCTGGTTAGGTGAATTGGACAACCCTTCTTGGGAATGTATGTGTGCGTGTGTACCCTGTGATGGGTCAGTGCACATCCCTCTGGGACAGTGCATGTTATGAAACAGATAAAGGTGAATATGCATAAGAGAGGTTATATTTTCATACCATCCAAACAGTTTAGAGTGACAAGAAATAGGCCTGTTGTTCTATCATGCACACTGCAAATTAAATACATCATGCACACAGGCAACAGAAACAATATTACAAAGACTCAATAATAATTAACAGATCATTATATAAATAGACAATAATAATAATTTCTGTTTTGTTTATTTATTTTCTTATTACTTGTGAAATCTGTTATGCAGCATAGTGCCCAGTTCACATCGCCCCCTAGTGGTGCACAGACATTAGAACAAATGATTGCAGTCAACTGTTGTGTTTTGCACTTAGTTAATGCAATTGTAATGTAAGAACCATTTTGGAGCCAATGTGGGGTGTTGTTTGTTAAGCTGTTAGGCTCAGCCATATAACTTTAGCATGCCATTAGTAGTTAAGGGAGATATTTATTGTTATATTGCTGTAGGAAAGGCACATATGCAGAATAAGCTAATAAAAGGCCAATACAGTGTGTTAGTCAAGAAGAAGTCTGTGTTGGTCTTGGATCGAAACAAGTTTATAAGTGTGTATTGTGTAGCATGTTGCATGTGATGGCGTGTATCGTATATCGTGTAACGTGTGATGGCGCATAATGTGTGAACGTGTATCGTGTATATATAGAATAAGTTAACGTGCATACTGGATGCATACGTGAAACTTGTAAGGGAGAAACCTGTGGTGTTTAAACGGTATTGGACCAGACAAACACAATTGGACTCTACGTTCACTATTTTACTCTTTAGTTTGTTTTAATAAAACTTTCAAGGAACCATAAAGAAGCTGAACGTGTGAGTACGTGTTTATTCCTGGAACATGCGTTAGAACTGCGGACCCACAGACTAAATGGCCGTCAAAGTAATAAGTACTTAAATGGCCAGTACAAATTAGTTAAAAACTTCGAAATTTAAAGGATTAAATTTAGTTAAAGGTTTATGGAAATTTCAAGACGGACGAAGAATATCGCAAGTACGTCAGTGTTGGATGTTGGAGCCAATTACTGGAATTGTTGGATGTTCGCACACAAGTGTACAGCGGTCATGGCGTGAACCAAATGGCAAATTGGATTTAAAAAGGTGACTATAAATGTATTTTCTGTGCTTGGATGTTGGAAAACAAGTTTACTGGATTGTCACAGTCAAAAAAGAGCTGCGTATAAGTGACTGCTATGGCAGAGGAAAACACCAACAGCAACGCAGTTATGGAGGAAGCTCACAAAAGGGCAGTCAGACATACGGAAAAGTAAGTGGAGGAAAAACTGCACAATAACATGGACACAAGAAGAGGTAAATTAAGACAATTAACTGCAAAATCAAGTGACATTGAACAATTAATGGAAGATGACTGTAATTTAGAGGAAGTTAAGTCAAAGGTGAAAGTTTTTAAAACAATCTTTGAAGGCTTTAAAGAAAGCAATGATTCAATCTTCCTGAAGATGAAAAAAGTGCAGATCAAGAACATTGGTTCAAACCCAAGACTGAAACATTTAAAGACTTATTCAGAGTTGGTGTGTGGATTAAGGATGCTGAGATTGAAAGGGCAAAGTCTCAAGCATATGAAAATGAGGTAACTCATATGGATAGTGTGATTGTGGGGTCGTGATCTAGTGGACATTCTAATGCATCTTCTGCACGCTTAAAGGCAGAAGCAAGGCAAGCAGCTCTGGAAGCCAAGGCAGCTGCATTTGAGTCAGCCGCTCAGATGCCCTGTGTCTCCTACCCTACTCCAGGCTTCCCATGACCCTTAACAGAATGAAGCGATATAGGAAATAAATGAATGTATTTAATTGTCAGAAACCTCATCATGCACAAGGTCTTATGGCACAACGATAGCAATGTCTGCCTCCCCCTGAATGAAGCGTGCAAAGTGCTCTGTCTGTTTCAACATAAACTTAAACCTATTTGCACATTCTGCTTTCTACATGGCAGAGAGGGGAAATTTGTATTTTTGCAATTTACAACATCTTTAAAGTCACATTCTACATCAAACTCAAGAATCAAATAAGTACATGTACAATTAACATTATGACAAACAATGGCTAGAAAAGATTTAACACTGAATCCACCACTTGTCCACTTGACCCCATTCCAACACAACTGCTTAAAGATTCAATAGAATTTTTAGTAGGACCTTTAGCAAGCATTATGAACACTTCTCTGGCTTTAGGTACTGTTCACAACTCTTTTAAAGTTGCAGTTGTTATACCATTATTGAAAAACCTAATCTGGACCCAGAAGTAATTAGTAACTATAGATCTATTTTAAATGTCCCTTTTTTGTCTAAAATTCTGGAAAAAATATTTGCGGACCAGCTGCAGGTTCACTTGGAGACTAACAGTTTACTGGATAAGTTTCAGTCTGGCTTCTGAACAGGTCACAGCACAGTAACAGCCTTGATTCAAGTGGTAAATGATATTATGATTATCATGTGATGCAATGAACATGACAGCTCTTTTTCTGTTGGATATTAGTGCTGCATTTGATACAGTTGAGCACTCCATCCTTATAAATCAGTTTCAAAGTGTGGGCCTTCATGGTACTGTTCTTAGGTGGTTTCATTCTTATCTTACCAACTGTTACTATTATGTTCAAATCTCGAATGACAGCATACTTTCATCCATGTCCCCACTTAGATGTAGAGTACCACAGGGATCTGTACTAGGCCCAGTACTCTTTTCAATCTACATGCTGTCTTTGGGTAGTATTATACGGCAGTATAATCTGAGCTATCATACGTACGCCGATGACACTCAGTTATGTCTTGTGGTTAAACCAAATGACACTGTATCAGTTCATACCTTAGTTAAATGTCTCAAGGACATTGAAACATGGATGAACGCAAACTGCTTAGCACTAAATACAGATAAAACTGAAATCTTGTTTGTTGTGGGTAGTGATCTTGCTAGGAGCACTTTCAGGTCAACCCTCAGTGCTACTGACCTTTGTTTTTCTACTAGTGACTCTGTGCACAACTTAGGTGTCATTATAGATTCAAAACTCACTTTTGGCACTCATGTTAATGCAGTTTCACAGATATGGTTCTTGCAGCTGAGAAATATTGCTAGGCTTCGCCGTTTTCTTAATGCAGAAGATACAGAGAAAATTACATGTTTTTGTCTATAGTTGATTAGATTAATGTAATGCTTTACTGTCTGGATGTACTAACCAAACACTAAACACATTGCAGCACATCCAAAACACAGCTGCTAGAATTATCACTAGAAGCAGAAAGTACAACCATATAAGCCCTATACTGTCATCACTCCACTGGCTCTCTGTTAAGTACAGAACTGATTTCAAAATTCCCTTGTTAACATATAAGGCACTTATATTTGTAAGAGCTGATTAACACTTACACTCTAAATTGTTCCCTTCGTTCACAGAATGCAGGCCTACTAATTGTTCCACAAGTATACAAAAGTATTGGTGCTAGAACTTTTAGTCACAGAGCTCCTAGTTTATGAAATAGTCTGCCTGGATATGTATGGGATGCCGAATCTGTCTCAATCTTTAAATCCTGACTGAAGACCTACTTTTTTGATTTAGCCTTCCCACAACAGGCTCTGTAGCTCACAGTAATTATTGCTTCTGGCGCATGCTGTACATGCCAATACAACTGTAACAGTTTACTATGGGGCTGCTAGAGTGTGTATTATTTGCTAACCCTTCTCTAAACTCTCTCCTTGTGCATGTGGTTACCCGGTGTCTGCCTGGGTACCATCTGAGTGGGATGCCTTCGTAGAGTGGCTGACTCCTAATGTATCCGCTTACACAAAGCTCCGACTGAGGGACACCGAAGGCCAACGAGAACGGCTTCAGCACCAAGAGCAAAGGAGGACTGAATTGTGTTACTTATATCATATTACTAGGAACAATCCAGCTCTCAATAAGTACCACTACTCT
>JABJVR010000360.1:0-21341 GCA_025773905.1 Chitala chitala | reverse complement strand
GTCCAGTCACTGCCATAGAGATCAGTGAGAGGAGACGAGAATAATGGACACACTGAATTGTTGGACTGCTGCACACTATACCTTTAATTAATGATTTGTACAGTGGCTGATACAGATCTGGGAGAGCAAGCTGTGTATGGAAAAGACAAACAGAAGGAACATTTTGTACTCGTATAAAGAACAGTGTTTTTTACATATTGCCATATTGGAAGCAGGTTATTAATGTTCAGTTCAATTCAGTTCAGTGTACATTTTTAACAAATACTTTCCAGCAGAAATATCACAAAGGACTTAATGTTTCATTGAAATAAATTGATCAATGAAAATGAAAACAGTAAATGTTACAATGTTTCTGGCAGGAAAAAAAACGTGATAAATACAGTAAAAAAGAAAGAAATCTCTGTGAGACAATATATTCATACATATACTATTTATGCAATAATGTATAATAGCCAGCTTGAGGGTGTTGAAACCCTTTATGATCTACTGAAATACTTTAATGCATGTTTGGTCTCATTTAGTGTAAAATTAACTTGGCCATTCTCATCTAGAAACATCTTATGATGCAAACATGGGAACATCATTAATGATTTTCCTGGGGTTTATGGGAGTTTTAACATCAGAGTTCATCACCCAGGTGACCCGATCATGGTTGACCAAGACCTGACTTGTGCCTACTTTGTACTCTCACCCATGGTTCTCCTCCTCACAGCCACCTAGAAGCTGCTTCAGCAGCCTCCATGGCTCTCTTTAAAGCCTTTCTAATATCAGCCCCATAGATACCAAAGATGGTGTGCATCCTAGAGAGGGCCTGACCAGCAAACACTTTGCAGCTCACTTCAGTGGGTGCAATCTTTCCTGCCATCCATTCTCTTTGCCCTGCTCCTCCAGTGTTGCTTGTCTTTCTCTTTTCCTTTCATTAGCTTCTTGGATCCTCTCCTTCCATGGAACAATAAGATCCATCACAATGATCTGCTTGGAGGATCTGGAGAGCAAGATGATATCTGGCTTCAGCAATATTGTTACAATACTTCTGGCAACTCAAGCTGTCTGCCTAGGTTAACGTTTAGCTCCCAGTTGATTGCTTTGGCCGGTAGACAAGCAGGGGGGGAGTTTAAAGTTATAATTACTGATACCTTTTGCCCTGCTTTCATGAAAGTGATGCTGGTTGGTGGTGTCAGCTGGTAGCACTTGTTCTGGGTAGCATCACTGCAGATTTTGTCTACTATAGTCCTCAAAACCTAGTCATGCTGCCACCTTTATCTCCTTTTATCCAGAGCCGTTCCAAAGTGCCTTCCTCTGGGCACAACAGGCATACTGGGGTCTCTACCATCCCCCTGCAGACCAGACTGGAAGGACTGGATAGATCATCATAGACAGAATCAAGAACCCCAAATGATGAGGGTCAGCCTTCCATAGCTCAGGCCATGAGACTTTGCGCTCCACCACTTGTTCCCATCTGTTCCGGACTCCTTGTTGTCACATACCAACTGCCCCACTGGCTCATGCTTCCTTAATTATGGCCCATACCTAGGGTTACCTGACATCCAGCAAAAGGAGGACATGTCCTCCTTTTTGATGTCGTGTCCTCCATCCGACAGGCATTAGTCTAAAATGTGAAAATGTCCAACTTTCTCGCTTTCATAAATCACTGACTTGGCCATGTAGTTGGTTGCAGTTGCATGCTATCATCTCCATGTTTTAGTCGTAAAGAGCAAATTTGAGAATTGGCTGTTCATCCGCACGAAGCGTCTTCAGTGTGTTAATTAGTATGACCCTTTTTTAATAAATCATGGCCATGCACACGACATCACCAGTTTTGTGTTCTGCTATTTGCTATAAAAATATATACGTAGACGTATATACAGAGCCTTACAAAGTAGGACAAAGAACACAATTATATATATATAATATATATTTATAATGTATATATATTATTGTGTTCTTTGTCCTCCTTTTTGATCTTCGGTGTCCACCTTTGAATATGCAGGTATCTGGTAACCCTACCCATACTTCTTCTTGAACTAGAAGTCTCTCACCTTCCCTGTGCCCTATTGTAGTGAGGTGATGTATCGCTACCCAGGCCAGTCCTCACCTGCACCGTTGAGCCCACAAGATTTCGATGCTTCAGCTGAGACTCTGCCAATTCCACAGCCTCTGCTGTCTTCCACTTCCACCCAGTCCTGACTTTGGTGTTAGCCTGGGAGACTGTAGAGTCACTAGAGTTCCTGTCTTGCAATAACTTCCTTACATGACTCAATTTGAAATCCTCACTCATAATACTCGTGGAGAGTATAAGCCTTGTTACTTTGACCATATAAGTATTAACATTTCCCGTGGTGACTTACTTCTGGGGCATAAACTACCAATGAAATATATACTAATAAAATCATTACATATATGCAAATGTGTGTTCAGTTAGATCCATCCCTTAAACACTAACGCAGAGATCTTAATGAAGACCTCGTTTTGTGTCTCTTATAATTTTAGTAAATTTCTTTTTCATAATCTGTGTACACCTTGTCTTGGATTGTTATATATTTTTTCCTCATTTCCTGTTAATCATCAGTTTTTTGTCATATGATCCAAGTTTGTTTTTGTCCTGTGATCCAACATTGTTCATAAAAAAAAAAAATAGCTGTGTGGTTTTTTTCAGGTGTTGTGCACACTGAGGAAAGGCTGGGCCCCGAAACGTTTGTGCCTGTTACCTCAGGTTAAAGTTATGGTTACTGTCCTCAAACACAAAATGCAAACACATTTAGAATGAATGGTGACTTAAACATTTTACAGTGACACAGATTTGTTTGTCTGCAAGATGGCTTATTGTGTATATGTTTTGTTTACGACAACATTTTAATTTACCTTAATTCATCTCGTATTATGTATTCTCTACATTTAAAACTCCAAAGGTGTACATAAAATAAGGTGGTACGGTGGTGTGGTGGTTAGTACTGTCGCCTTGTACCTCTAGGCCTGGGGTTCGATTCCTTGTTTGCATTTTCTCCCTGTGCTTGGTGGGCTTTCTCTGGGTTCTTCCCACAGTCCAAAGACATGTGGGTTAGGTTGACTGGTGTCTCCAAATTGCTTGTAGTGTGTGTGTGTATTGCGGTGGGTTGGCACCCGCCCTGAGTGTTCCCTGCCCTGCGCCCTATGTCTCCAGGGATGGGCTCCAGGCTTCCCATGACCCTTAACAGGATGAAGTGGTATTGAAGATGAATGAATGTACATAAAGATGAACATTCCTGTGATAAACCAATATGTATATATAATTCTGAATGGTAACTTTAAGGAATTTTGCTTTTATATTTTAAGTACAGTGTAACGCAGGTGAAAGAAGGGGGTGAAGTGAGGTCTAATGTGCAAATAGGAAGGTTTATTGAGGTATTGAGGGTCCTAACAGGTTAACAATAAGCCAAAACAACAAACATACAGATGCTACAGCAGTGGCACACAATGCACCCATTACAGCTAACAACCAGCAATGAACTAACACAGAAAGGGAGTATACAAACTAATAAGGCACAAGTGGGGATTACTGATATAATTAACAAGACAATTAGTACATGGGAAATTGGAGAAGCAGGGGCAAGATCGCCAACTAGTGGACACACGGGGAACTGACAGGGCCATATCGAGACATACAGTTGCCTTTTTTTTTTTTTTTTTTTAATTAATTAACATTATGTCTTAATTTCAGACTCCCCGTGGAAGACTTACTTACCTGAAGTTGACCCCACTCTGACAGAGGTCTTGGTGAGGGGCCTGACTCCTGCACGCACGTACCAGTTCAGGTTATGTGCCGTCAACCAGGTGGGCAGGGGCCAATACAGCAGTGAGACAAACAGGTATGTGCAGCTGTGCGCTTCCAGCAGGCCAGCATCCTGAACAGCCTGACACAACACCCTGATCTCACATTCTATCGACTGGAAAACACCGGCAGAGTTCCCTTCATTTTGAAACCTGTGTCCTAACAATTTAGACACACTGTAGATGGTTTTATGAGTGCACACAAACCCCCGTTTGTTTTTATATGATGGAATAAATGTATTTTTAATCATGTTAAATTTTTTCATGAGCATTATTTAATTTGTCTTAGTTTTGAATGTCAGCAATTGGTGCTATTTAGAGGCAGTGTGTGAGACATTTGTCTCGTGCCATCTGAACAACACTTGCCTTACATTTGCCCGGTTACAGGCTGGGTGTACGGTTTTATTTATTTATTTATTTTTTATGCCGGAAAGGTTTGTGCTGTTTTTCAAACAATAATTTTGTGGTCTATTTCTGTGGTATTGTAGTAATACCTGCTGTACCATTTCTCTTTTTGCTTTTATTTCACTTTTGTTGTATTTGCCATATAAAATATATTGGTGATCCAGGAAACCCAGGATGACGGGGTGCACTCTTCTGACTGAGAGAGAGCTGATCACATACTGCAGGAGACATGCACGTTGTGCTCTGTGTGTGTGTGTGTGTGTGTGTGTGCGAAAGAGAATGGATAAGCCGTTTAGTTAGTGTAAATGCACACTAATGGTGTCACATGGCAGTGTAGAAGATTGAGGGTAATATGGCCTTTCCCAGGAGGATCCTGCACAAAACAAATTTCTCAAATTGTTCAGTATGTATCATGAGCCACGTTAGTGCAACTAGAAGGACCCCCCCCCCCCCTTCATTTTAACTGCCGCTCCATTTTTCATTTCACTTCTGGTCATGTGACACTGTCCAGCCATAGTACACCATCTCATTAGTAGCTTTCACTTTAATGAGATGCCCTGTGATTATGCTTAAACCCAGTGAAGTTTCTCTTTTCTCGTATTTATGCTCGTCACCAAAAAACGTATATTGACAAATCAGGTCAATATATTCTCATAACCCAGTTTAATCTGAGAAATTGATTACTGATGAAGATCTTATTAAAATTTGAATCTCCCACTGCTTAAGTTAATTCTTCACTTTATTTTGTAAAACATTTAAAAGCTTAATTTGTTGGCCATCTTTGTAGCTGTTCTCATTACCTTCACTTAACAGCCTGGTGGCTAGGATGCTGAAGTTTCCTGCTTCGAATCCCAGCCCAGCAAGTGTGTCCTTGAGCAAAGGCTCGCTCCACAGGTGTTGCATGTGGCTGTCCACTGCTTCCCTCTAGGAAATGGGTTAAATGCAGACAAGTAATTTCCATCTGGGATTAATAAAGTACTGTTTAAAATATTGCAACTTTTTTGTACTTGCCTTATAAAAATCCATGTATATTTCTAGAACATCCCTGCTTCTTGCAGTAGAGGATGTATGAGTTAATCCACAATGGAGAAACTTTATCTTTGAGCCTGCTCTGGGGAAAGGAAAAAAAAAAAAAAAAACAAAACACTGATTACAGCAGTATTTAGGGCCACCCAAAAAATATATAAATTAATTAATTATACATAAATTGTGAATAAAATGAAATAAAAGCACTTTTTTTCTGAGATTAAATTCAGAATAATCTGAAAACAAAGTCACAAAATTCTGAGAATAAAATTGGAATATCCTGACTGAAATTCCTGAGAATTTAGCCTTTGTCAGAAGGGAAGAGAACTCCTAAAAATGGAGATGGGGGATTTAGTAAAAGAATTTTTCTAACAGGGAAATCTTTTCCCTTTTAGTGCATTAACACCAAATTATAATTGGTATTCAGACTCGTAGGCAAAAATTGGCAGTTATACAGGATTAAGAAGCACACTTTATATTGTTAAACATGCTTAATTTGCTGAGTCTGAAATGGCAACAAGTGGTCAACTCCGCGGATATCCATCGCTACACCCGTGTGCTATTCAAAGGGGGTTAACTGTCAGAATTTGTCATTCTATTTTTTTTCTTTCATAGAGCCCCAAAACACAGTCGTATTTGATCAACCTGTGGACACAGATATAAATTCTTACGCTTGGCCATTTTCGTGTATTCATATAACGTTAAAAATAATTAACCTACTGTAGCCAAATGTTTTTAGTACTGAAAGTGATATTGTTAATATATTTTAGTTTTTAATTTATTAATTATGTACTGGTCCCACTACGTGTGTTATACAGCTGGTATGTTAAGGTAGATACACGGCGAGCCAAACTCGGTTTTCACGAGCCAGGAAGCGAGCGCCTTGCTCCTTTGTTATAGTTGCAGGTAACGGCAGGTGAAACTCACGAGTGAAACTAAGAATTAAACAGAAAAGAAAGTCTATTGACTTACATAAAAAGGCTAAGTCATTAATTTACAAATAACTCAAAATGTGCTGTTATTAACATACAAGTGACCATACATAAGTCTGTTATCAAGCTAACAATGTAATAGTTTTAGTTTTAACAAATTATAAGCAGTAAATAACACACAAACGATCGTAACAAGGCACAGAAGTAAACTTAAAACATATTCAAACACTCAAGTTAAAAAACAACCCAACAAACTTACAGCCATTGCTTTCGAAGGCGTGAGAGGGGCATTAGATGCAAAGGCAACCATTACTATTCCGTGTTCTACTAGAGTGTAACTACAGCGCGGCTTCACCCAGCACAGCGCTTTCCTTCTACCAATTTTCAAATTAAAGTTCGCCGTTTTTTTAGTTCTTAATCCTTTTTTTTTTTTTTTTTTTTTTTTTTTTGCAAAATAAATGCACAAAACATAACTTAAACAGAGGGCAGAAAAAAATGTTTTTTTTTTAATTCTGAAGGAAATTTTAAATTTGTTATTCAGATGATAATTTTTATCTGTATTCTGCAATAAAAAATTTAAATAGCCTTAAAGACCAAAAGCAAATGATCAGGATGGTAAAGATAAACACAGAAAGTTAAATATCACATGTTGCTAGTGCAGTATTTTTTCTTCCCTGTCTGGTTGCCAGGCAATTTTGACTGGTTTGAGGAACACTGTTTTGTGCATCTGTTGCTCACCAACTGTGCATGCTCACCTCACAGTGAGAGGATGTAGCCATTGAAATAACATTAAAACCTATCATCGGGAGTCTGCTTGGACAGACACATCCACCATGTTTGAGGAACCCAATTTCAGGCAGCATTATCAGTTCCATTTTAGCCCCTTATTTTTACCACGCTGAAAATGGCACAATTCATGGTCAAAATTGAATTGGAACATGTTGCTAATAATTGCTAATGTATCCCGATGGTTAAAATTGAAGCTTTACATAGCACAGTTGTGATCTACTGTCTCCTCCAATTAACTCAGAACACCTTTTCAGTCTGTCCATTAGTCTCTTACGTAGCACACATAAGATCTGATGTGTGTGTGTGTGTGTGTGTCTGTGAAATTAATGGGTCATTGAGTTCTGTTGTTTATGTTACAAGCATGATGTCTAATGGCAGATGTACTCTGTGGACCCATATACATTTCCTCAGTAAATATCCCAGGATGAAGATGGTATCTGAGCAACACACAGGCATGTCTGGCCTATATGCCTATGATTAGGCAGATTTACACAGCGGTGCCTGAGTATTACTGTGTGCTTTTGATATCGAGGCATTATTCAAGAGGGTGATTTCCAGTGAGACATAACAAGGGTTTAAGTGCCAAGGAATATAAATCTAAAATTTTCTTCAAGGCCTCTTCATTTGAGAATCTTACATTAACACAGTTCTTTCAGGCCCATGGTGTGCAGAACATGACTTTGCTGTATCGTACAGCTGATGAGGAAACAGGGGCTTGTCTTCTGTGGCCATTGGCTAATGAATGGTTTCCATGTTTCTGTGGTAGGCTAATGCTACGGGAGGAAGCACCAAGCGCCCCCCCCAAGAACATAGTGGCCAGTGGTCGGACCAACCAGTCCATCATGGTGCAGTGGCAGCCCCCCCCAGAACCTGAGCTCAATGGTGTGCTCAGAGGCTACGTTCTCAGGTAGTGTAGACAAACTTCCCTATGCCTACTTCCCACCAGTTTCTAAACAACAGTACTCCCAATATGGATGCTAATGAAAATGAGACCCGTTTTTATGCTGCAAGGATAATTGCTTTTGTGTTTTCTTTGAATTTAAAAAGAAAATAACTGTATTCACTTATTTTCTGAAAGTTTATGCTAATATCAGCTTTAAGCTATCACTGTTTACCCTTGAGATTTTCTGAAGGGCAAACAACTGGCTTTTGTGTACACAGATTTTTTCTTCTGACAAACAGTGTTGCTATATTATAACTAACAAAATGAATTAAAATTGTATATTTTATGAGCTGGGTCACTACTGGTATCTAAAAAAGGTATGGGTAAGCATGTTCTCTGGATTTGTAAAACCTGGTATTACTGATACCAGCATTCCTACTTTTACAAGCATTGAGACAAGCACAGTTGCATACTTCGCTTGGAGTAAAGTGAATTTTTTCATTAACAACTAATGGTGCTATTAGGTCTCACAAAGAAAGGTGGACAGTCAGTATGACTGAAGCAGTGGGTGCCCCAACAGGGATATTAAGGTGCTGAAATGACATGTGTGATCCTTAGGGTGCTTTTGATTGTTTACTTTATCTCTGGTTTGGTCTTACTGCATCAGTCTGGTGTCACCCACTAAATACGAAGGCCAGCTGGTTTGCGTTCTGCTGGTTCGGTGCCATCTGATGAGCTGACACCAAGATGCAGCAACCCAGAGGGCCATTAAGAGTACATACTGTTGTGGTCAGCAGTACAGTAGCATGCAGAGGCACTTTGGGAACAGGGAGACTGTTTTGGAAAATACAGCTGAATGATCTGCAAGCACATTTTACAAATATAGTTTGGAATTAAATTAGTTATTTCTATAATTGTGTTTCATTCAATGAACACTCCGCCTACATGCAACAATCATGATCAGACAGAGTTGGTTATTGGATTGCAGTAGATGTCTTTAACAGTATTTGTCATACTGTTCCCATCTCATTGTATAAATATGCCATTATTGGCCTTTGTGACTAGACCCCCCCCCCTTTTCCCCATTACAATCCATTTGTAATACCCCATTAACACTGCAGAAGTGTAAAGAAAAATGCCAGTCCACTTGAGATTAATCAGTTGTAATGGGGGATGCTGGTTGTTTACTTCTTCAGTAGGGTAAGTTTACATTTGATTGTAGTTTTGATCTTTGGATTACATATGCAATATACATTATAAATACATTTACTAGTGAAACTCGGTTATTTGCTCATTCAGCCAGCACCCATCAAGATTTAATACCCTTCATGGCAGTTATGTGAATGAGGAAAAGAACATTTTAATTACGACTACTAAAATGGGTTGTAGTCAAGCATAGTTTTACAAGTTGTGGTTAATAAAGTCATAATTTAAAAAAATTATGTGTGGTGTTGCTTTGAAATTAGGTATCGCCTCGCTGGTCTCCCTGGAGAGTATCAGCAGAAGAACATCACCAGTGCAGACATCAATTACTGCCTGATTAGGGAGCTCATCATCTGGACGCAGTATGAGATACAGGTGGCGGCCTACACAGGAGCAGGCCTGGGAGTGTTCAGCCGTCCCGTGATGGAGTACACACTGCAGGGAGGTCAGTCCGCCTTGCTCTGCTCACTGTTTCGGTCTTAGAAGAAGCAGCTAGGCTTTTGACAGTTTAAGAAAGTGTCTTGGCTCTTAAGTGTTTGTCATGCAAAAAAGATGTTATTCATTTTGTTATGTTTTAAATGAGAAAAGAGGGCGTTGTTCTCGTACTGGAGCTATAGACAGCTAGCAGAGGCACCTTCATTTTGTAATAAACCAGTGAGTTTTCACCCAATGGGTTCACATATCATTAGCCATATTATACATTATGCAATGGCATTAGTATCAAAGAGCACTAAGTGATTTGGGAAAGACATGATTTACAATGCGTTCAGGAAAAGTGGATAAATTGACTGAGGTGTTAAACTAAATGGCTGTCTTTCATTTGTCCCATGTGTTCCATTGCAAACTGAGTAAGTTGTGGCGGTAACAGCTTCTCTTCTGTTCAAGGCAGTTATCATTCACAATTGATTTAGATCATTTCTAATTTGTAGACATAAATATAAAAACTATATTAAATATGTATTATATTTTTATTACAATTTACATAATTATATGAATTATAATTCTCAGCATGCTGATCCTCAAAGGGCTTGACTGCTGTTCAACAAAGGAAATCCATTTAATATAGTGTAAATGTGCGAATCTTAAAATCAGAGTCGAAAGGTCTTGAAAAAGTCTCAAAAGGCATACTAAAAGTCTTTGTGGGCTAATTATGGCATCACCAGGATGTCACCTCAGCACTTCTACCTGCTGTCCATTCACATTTCTTGGAAAAATGTTTGTAAAAGGTCGAATGTGACACTCATAGGGCCATCACTCAAAGCTCATATCAGGAGCCCAGTTTAACTGTCATCCCTAACTTTCTTTGCATGTTTGTAAGGCGGCTATATGGACTCCTCCTAATTACATTTTTCTAAGCTTGACAGAGCTGTCAATTCCTAATGCAAATGTTGATATTAAATGTTTTTATATCACTTATTAACCGTATAGAGGTGGAAGGTTGAGGAAAGCAGCTTGATCCTACCACTGTTGATGCTCCAATTAAAAGGAATTAAAAAGGTCCAACAGGCAGATTTGATGATTCTAGGGATTAAGAGAACGACATGTGGAGAACATCAGGCAGATTCCATTTAGTAAAACTGTGGTGTAGAAGCATAAAGGGCTGTGAGCTTAAGTACACATTGCTCTGCATGCACCTGTGGAGCTAAAACACTACCAAAACCTTTCACAAATATTGTCCTAAGATCCAGAGTCAAAAATAGGTACTGTATGGTCTACAAATTAAATGTAACGGAAAATACACAAATGTACCTCATACATGGACTCAAATGCTCACAACAGATTCCACAAAGGTTGGTTGTTAATATATTTGTGAACATTACATTCCATTTCTGAGGTCTTTTTTCTCACATGGATTCTTTTGAGGCTGTTGTTGTGATTGACAAATACACTATATTCCCAAATGTATCGGGACATCCCTCCAAATCATTGGATTCAGGTCTTCCAATCGCTTCCATGGCCACAGGTGTATATAATATCAAGCACCTACGCATGCAAACTGCTTCTACAAACATAGAACGGGGTCAACGAGTGCTGAATCGCACAGTGTACAGAAGTCGACAACTGTCTGCAGAGTCAATAGCTACAGACCTCCAAACTTCGTGTGGCCTTCACAACAACAGTATGTAGAGTGCTTCTTAGAACGGATTTCCATGGCTGAGCAGCTGCATCCAAGCTTTATATCACCAAGTGCAATGCAAAGTGTCGGATGCAGTGGTGTAAAGCACGCCGCCACTGGACTCTCTGGAGTGACGAATCACGCTTCTCTGTCTGGCAATCCGATGGACGTGTTTGGGTTTGGCGGCTGCCAGGAGAATGGTACTTGCATTATGGTGTGGGGTTGTTATTCAGGGGTTGGGCTTGGCCCTTTAGGTCCAGTGAAGGGAATTCTTAAGGCCAAGACATTTTGCACAATTTCATGCTCCTAATTTTGTGGGAACAGTTTGCCTGTGCCTGACCTCACAAATGCGTTTCTGGAAGAATGGTCAAACATTCTGATAGACACGCTCCTAAACCTTGTGGACAGCCTTCCCAGAAGAGTTGAAGCTGTTATAGCTGCAAAGGGTGGGCCAATTCAATATTGAACCCTACGGACTAAGACTGGGATGCCATTAAAGTTCATGTGCATGTAAAGGCAGGTGACCCAATACGTTTGGCAATATATATATATATACACACACACTGAAGTACAATCTGAAGTATAGTGTAACATTTTGGCTGAATGTCAAAAAGGGGGAGTTTAAGTGCAAGAAGGATTTTAATAGCAAAGACTAAGAGAACAGAGAATTATAAAACAGGATTTAGCAACCAAATCCAAAAAGGGAAGCAATATGAGGTAAATGGTGAAATATGCTGGGACTAAGGACAGGAACTGACAAATACAAACAAGAATCAGAGTTTCAGTACAAGTATCTGCAGACGGAAGTAAAGGACAGGTGTATCAACAATTAATGGTGGGGGACTGAGAGAAATGGAGACCTTAAACAGGGGAACAAATGGGACACGTGCACATGAGGAGGTTATTAAAAGGAAATGCAGACACCAAGACTAACATAGAGAGAGAGAAAGTTAGACAGGACAGCGATGAGCTAACAACTAGAATGGAAATAGGAAACATAACTAGTCAAAGTAGAAACAGGAAAAACTAGATAGGACAAGACATCAGGGACGTAACATAAACACTAAAGTAAATCCTAAAAGATTAAAAACAAAGCGGAGATTACAATGTATATTTTACTCCAAAAAGATTGAACTGGATCATTCAAGTTTTTCCTCATATGTTGCATGAAATGTTCTATGCATTTATTGTGTGCTTTTTTGCAGAGTATTACATTTCAGAGCTCTACAGATTTATTTAGCTTTTTGTGCTTCTATGTAATTAAACTTGCCTTTTTAATGCAGCTCATCTGCTGACTTACCTTAGGAGGAGACAGAAGACATCAGTCAATAATAATTTTCCTCATTCTGGACATGTTCCACCTGTGCCTTGTTGTTTCCTTAGATACATTTTTTACATATGCCAAGGTTTGACTTTGGCTTTGTATTGTGATCTTGTCTTACAGTTAGAACTGCAGCTGGTTGTGGTCATGTTTTTCCACTTGATTTTAAAGTGAACACTATAGGTATTGTTTTTATAATCTTCACTGATGTTTTGTCTGTTTTCTAGGACCCGGGCCTCAATGTATCTTCTATAACTGTGTCCACTTTTTATATAGGTTATTATTATTATTATTATTAATAATAATAATAATAATAATAATAATAATAAAAAAGATCTTTAGTTTTTAAATAAGCGTGGTATTCACAAACGCATAATTTTTTTCAGGGTAGGTAAGCGCAATTCTTGCCAGTGTGAAATTGATATCAGGTGTCTGGGTTATTTATAAGATAATTGCCTGGCTACGGTTAACCACCAGGGACATGAGCTGACAGTACAACTGTTCCTCTGTGAACGAAGTCTGAATGGGGTCATTGTCGCAGAGAGTGCTTTCTACTTTAGTAAAATGGCAAAAGAGGCCTGATGATTTAGATTGCTAAATTTGATACCATGTCCTCTTGTTATAAGTGGAATTTAATATATGTATTAAAATAAATAGCAGAAATAGTATACGCTTTCCATTCTTAACATTCAAGGAGCTGCATTCTGTATTGTAACTTTTAACATTTTTCTTTTCATATAAAACTAAGTTTATATGTATGAAGAGAGTGGGGTTGTATCACCATAGTAAGGAACTGAATCACAAGTCATTATAAAATGAGTTTAATCTTAAAAAAGATACCCCATTTTCTCTCCACTCTAACCAGTTGGATTAATTGTGTATTTGTTTTAAATGTATTTAAACACAGCTAGACTGTGTACATAAATTATTTCAGAGAATCCGTATATGTGCAAATTCATTACCAGGTTTGGTCAACTGAACTCAAGCAACAGATATGCTGAGCTGGCTCCTGGTTATACCTTCACTGTAGTCCTCCATCTCTGTGTTAGAGAAGTCAAAAATTAATATTCATTCAGCAGATCCTTTTTTTATCCAAAGCGACTTACAACATTTCACATGCATGTCACAGTGAGCTGGCACTGTGTCTTGCTCAAGGACACACCTGGTGGCCGGACTGGGATGCAGAAGTCAGTCATCTTCTATACCGCTGCATCCTGTAAAGGGTCACAGGAAGCCTGGAGCCCATCCCAGGAGACATAGGGCACAGGGCAGGGGACACCCAGGGCGGGGCGCTAACCCTCCACAGGGCACACACACACACACACTACGGGCATTTTGGAGACACCTATGAACCTAACCCAGTCTTTGGACTGTGGGAGAACACCCATGAGGCACAGGGAGAACACCCAGGAGGAACAGGGAGAACATGCAAACTCTACACACACAGACACAGGTGGGAATCAAACTCCCCTGATGCAGAAGTCTCCTGGTTCAAATCCCATCCTAGCCACTAGGTGTGTCCTTGAGCAAGACACTCAGCACTAGCTCACTGTGAAATGCAAGTGAAATGTTTTAAGTCACTTTGGATAAAAGCATCCAAAAGCATTTGCATTAGCAAAAGCATTTGGATAAAAGCATTAAAGCATGTAGAAGTTTCCTGGTTCAGATCCCTGCCTGGTGGTCTACCCATTGAGCATGTTTTTGTTTTGTTTTTCAGTTTTTAGGTGTCTATGTTTTTGTTTTAAACACCACCAGTACTACCAAATTCTCTCCGTATTCATTTGATTTCTTCTTAGTTGTGCTCCCCCTGGTGGTCATAATGTAACAGCATCTTGAGAATTAAAATATTTAAACTCTTAGACTGTTTTTACGTAGGCTGACAGACATTTCTGTTTTGGTATTAATTTCTCTTCCAGGTTCAATGTGGATATTTCTTTGTAAATTAATATCACTGCAAAACCTATGTAAAGAATGTTAGTATATAAAGTATATTTGCTTGCAGTGCAAGGTTACTTAATCTTTTATCCATGGACACCTTTGGGACTCTGGGACAGCCTTCTTCACATGTTATTAAACACATAAAATTCATAGGGTTACCAAAAAGAAACCAATTGTATTGGAATACAGGTATCAGCATATTTGTAAAAACGTATGATACAGTAATACTTTTTTACAATGTGCACTTCTTTGGAAAACAAAGTCAGACGTTCTTCTACTACTTCTTGCTTGAATTGACAATTTAAAAAAATGCAAAATCTGTTTAAGAAATTAGCAAAAATTCCAATTTTCTTTCCCCATGCAACTTTATGGAAAACAAAATTTTGTTTTGGTGCCTTCACAATATATAAGTTTTCTTAAACAAAATGTGAAGTGATGTGAAATATATATAACTGTACAAACATTTTATTATAAATCAGATAATGTAATTTTAATAACATATCCTTCAGGATTACTCTTGTTCTCAATAATTGTGAATTTAAAAATGAAGTATTATAAATAAAATGTCAGCTGTCGTCATAGAAATGTGTTTACACCGTGAGTCTTATTTACAGTATCTTTGTGTGAATGGACACATCTTTTTTTTTTTGTTCATAGGAGAGATGGTTGTAGCCATTAAGTTTTTTCAAACAGTTTCTGTCTATTATTTTGAAATCCAAACTTTTAAATTCACTGTACATTTTCAAAGATTTTTGCACCCATATAACATCTACATATATTCATTTAGCAGACGCTTTTATCAAAAGCAACTTACTGCATCTCACATACGTGTTGCAGTGAGTTAGCATTGGGTGTCTTGCTCAAGGACACACCTGGTGGCTGGGCTGGGCTTCAGAGCAGGAGACTCCTGTATCCCAGCCTGATGTCCTACCCATTGGGCCTCCAGGCTACTTATAACAAAAAAAATGTTCAATATTGTTTCAGGGTAAAACATCAGTGTTCAGGCTTTTGAGGGAAAATATATATATATATATATATATATATATATATATTGCCAAAAGTATTGGGGCACCCCTCCAAAACACAGGAGACACCCAGTAAAATTCCTGTTTAAAAAAGAAAGTGAAGGAAAAACACATTCAGCATGTGAGAACTTGAAGACTCCTGTAAAGACATTTCAGGTGAATATTTCATTCAGCTAGTTTGCAAAGCTGCCATCAGTGCAAAAGATAATACAGTATTTTATTCTTTAAAATACCTACTGTATGTGTTTTTCAATTGTTTTTCAACACATTTTAGGTTCACTGCATAATAATAACCAGTGTAACTTATTTTATACAAAGGCAAGAAAAACTGAACTACTTGTAATTTCCTGGCTTGCTGTATAAATTAGTCATAAAATGTCCCTGGTCTGCGCCCTGTGCCCCCTGGGCTCCAGGCTTCTCGTGACCCTGAATTAGATAAACGATATAGAGAATGGATGGATGGATAGATAGATAGATGGATGGATGGTTGTCTCCTGCAAGTAGCACATACGTGTGTGTGTGTGTGTGTGTGTGTGTGTGTGTGTGTGTGTGTGTGTGTGTGGGGGGGGGTCAAACTACAATACCACAATAAAAATAATATTCAGATACAGGCCAATGAGCAACAACCATGTTTGTCACAGATTTGCATGTTGGTGGAATGAAACAGCTTTCTGTTCATGAAGGCAGCTTCATTCTCTGACAGTGCTCTTATTGCAATGTGCACACAGTCAATAGCACAATAGTGGGTATATGTGAAGTCATTCATTTGAACCAATTACTGTGTTTATTCACTCAACACGCTGAATGTTCAAAGTAAATCTGATATGATGAAAATGTTTCTTTATTTATTTATCAACACACATTTAAACAAGCACTAACACTAACTAGATCCATATGTCTATATTAGAAACACATTTCTAACTGAACTTTAGCTTTTTTATTGTTTTTTTTTTTTCTTTTTATAGATCCCAAAACCTTCATATAAATGTGTGTGAACACTTCTTGTGTTTTTAGCTCGTATAAATCCTTTATATGTGAGCCCCCTGGTTTTCAGGTCCCATCAAATTAAGTCACTTTTTAAATGGCCGTGTTGCCATGGTAACCTACACTTGGATACCTTACTTGCTCTACACTAGAGTAAATTCAGTATCACAGATTGGACACCTCGGTAAGACCAATCAGCAACCAGAAACACTGTGTTATATTCCCTGGCCATTACTCAATCTTTTCCATAAAGAGGGATTTTATAGAATAGCTGGTAAGTGGTTTAGAAAATCACTATACAGAATATGCTTTTAATTTAAGGGATTTCTTGTACTTCAATCTGTTGCCTTTCCTGTGTGGGCTCCAGTACGACTATTAAATTACTTACTACATTATTTATTGTCATATTTCTTATATCATTCCTGTCATACATATATACTACTGTATGTATTGATGATGTATTGAGGTTCCCGCATCAAGGACATGACACACACCTGCTGAACTCCCACTATGACAGGTCTCCCCTCATTGCTGGAGGAAGCCAACTCCTCACCTGTGAAGTCCGGTGATGGTGGATACCCTCCAGTCTTTTAAATGTCAAATTTTTTTCGTGGTATGCTGGAAAATATGGCAGCCATTAATATGGGAGAGTGGGGCAGTTTGGCAAATGGGTTCGGTGGCACAATATACATTTTGAAGACAGTTGAGGATGCTGTCAAAAAAGTGTACAGCTACAGCATGTTCAAGCAGGGACAAATACAAAATTCTGTAAAATTTTTAGTACGTACATAGGATAGAATATGATAGTGTTTTTATTGTCATTTCAGCCATATACATTTCAGCCATATACAGGACACAGTGAAATGAAACAACGTTCCCCCAGACCACCAGGGGCTACATGAAACAACACAAAGGACAACACTAAACTCTTAATAGAATATACAGTGTGCAAAGACAGCAAGTAGTACTATACATAGTGCAAACAACAAGGAGTAAACACAACAGAGAGAGCAGCGCCGACACAGTTCTGTGTAAAGTATACAGTATGATGAGTTGTATACAAGATCATAACGTGCAGCAGTTTGGTGTTGGTCAATGTGTGTGTTACAGAGATCAGACTGTCAGTCCAGCCCATGAGAGTTGAGGAGTTAATATTCTGAAGCATTATTTAACACTGAATTTCCAAAAGTACTGGGACACCCCTCCAAATCATTGGATTCAGGTGTTCCAATCACCTCCATGGCTACAGGTGTATAAAATCAAGCACCTAGGCACGCAGACTGCTTCTATAAATATTTGTGAAAGAATGGGTCACTCTCAGGAGCTCAGTGAATTCAAGTGTGGTACCGTGATAGATTGTCACTTGTGCAATAAATCCATCCTTGAAATTTCGTCACTACTAAATATTCCATGATCAACTGTTAGTGGTATTATAACAAAGTGGAAGCAACTGGGAACAACAGCAACTCAGCCACGAAGTGGTAGGCCACGAAAAATAACACAGCAGGGTCAGCGCATGCTGAAGTGCACAGTGTGCAGAAGTCGCCAACTGTCTGAAGAGTCAATAGCTACAGACCTCATGTGACCTTCAGATTAGCATAACAACAGTGTGTAGAGAGCTTCATGGAATGGGTTTTCCATGGCCGAGCTGCTGCATCCAAGCCTTACATCACCTAAAAAATAATAAGGAAAATATAGCTTAGACTTTAGGGCTTATGCAAGAAATAATGCATTGTTTACTTCATTTCAAATATATAGAAAAATGACTTTGGCTTCTTTTGTATTTATTAGGAGTACAGGAAACCAATATTTGTGCACATTGATGCAGTCAACAGTATTCCTCTGCTTGTATTACACATATTTTGTAATTATGATCTCTTGATTTCTGGTCAGAAAATAGGACATGTTACTCAATCATAATTCATGGTTGGCTACTTGGTGCAAACATCACACTTTTATGTGCTTAATCTTATTCTGAGATTAATCTGGCTCGTTAGAAAAAAATTAAAGCAACTGTTGTGAGACACACTGGAGCCGATTCACCTGTTAGGTTTTAGAAAACAGAAATTTCATTTAAACTGTAGTTTATTCAAACTTGCTATGTGAGACAGACTCCAGGTTGGAATATGACAGCAACATCTCACATTTATAGAAACAGGTGGACAGGATGCATTGTAAACTTGGATTTTAGTAGACAGTGACAAATACTTCACCCACGCTCTCTTCCAAAGACTCCTCTAAGTTGTTGATGCCTTGTTCTTCCTGGAGTTCATGTCAATCTTCAGGAATGAGCCACTTTAAACTATCAATTCAAACTTTGCCATTGGAAACTGTGGGCTGCAAGGCTGAGGGCTGTGCCAAAACTACAGTCTATCTGAGGTTCAAAGTCAAACCATAATCATCACAGGCATGGCAGAAGCACACAAGAGTGAAAGTCAGTTTCTGAGTGGGGTACAAAGGCAGCAGCATCTACATAGAATGGCTACACTTCAGACTCACCTTCAAATCATCTGCATTTTTATTGTCAGTAAAGGCATATAATATGAAGATGGAAAAAAAATACACACACAAGCTGAGGAAACAGTCCTGTGTGAGATTTTGAGGCTTTGTACTGCCACCCACTCTGAAGATACTGTGCATGTTGTTGTGGAAGGAGTAAGCTCTGTTTAAAAGCTTATGTGGGCAAACAATGATGGCTGAAGGCTTGAACAGACCATCTGTACTGATGAAATCAAAGGCCTTTGTTACACCAACAAAGGCTATGCAGATCCAGTCCCCCTGTTCTCACTACTTTTCCTACCACTAATGAAAGGAATAATGCTGATGGTCAATCTGGGTTGGACAAAAGCTGCAATGTTCTTCTGGGTATACATATATACATGCACGTCATTATGCTTCGAAGTGAAAAATAAAAAAATATAACATCACATTACTGACATGCTGCATAGCTCCACTGAGAAAAACGAAACACTTTAGTGATCAGACAAATAAAACACATTTTCATATGTATGTCTTTCTGAAAGTTAAAAAAACAATCACATTTTCAGAATTTTTTTTAAACAAAGAAAGTAAAGCACATTGACTGTATTAATGTCAGAAAGCACGTGTGCTGCATTGTAAGTGAATCTTTTGCAATTCAAATGCCAGATGCCCCAAAACAATTATTTTGTCTGATTGATGGCAGCCTGTTTTCATTTCCTCTGTAAATAGATGGTGCGCAAAAAATAAAGGTCCCCTCACAGCAAATAATCATCACATCTTAATTAATGCATCTGAATGTCAGGGAAGCTGTTCTATAAAAGCTAAACAGTGAGGTGCACTTAAGTGTCAAATGGTAACAATTGCACGTAACACAGTTTATAAAGCCAGTGCACAGCCTACTAATTCACCAAAGGCAAACCACAATCCAGTATTAAAAATAGAGGTCAATAACCAGTAGATCAACAGATCATGGGAAACAAAACAAGAAACTCCATACCCACAGATTAAAGGAAAACTACAGAGTATGTACATGGATTAGTAATGCTCCAAGAAGGCTCGGAGAATGATTGAAGAGTTATTCAGAGCAGAAGGGAAATGTTAAATAGGTGGGTTGAATGAGGGATAATTCAATGAAGTATTGCTTGGCTGAATGATTGGTCATGGTGGCCAGGAATTTTTTGAATGAGATCATGCAAGACAAATGCATGCCACACTGTTCACGAACCATTGTACAGGGGCACGGCGTGACCTTTAGGCTGCATTTGTCATTGTAAAGATTTATAATAATACAGAATAAAGAATTACTAAAAATAACGGGAATGTCATCTGTAGAGTAGGGTACAGGTGTGAAGGTATTGGCATGAAGGTGGGAATGGATTGGAGAGCTTGACGGATGAATGACACAGAAGTAACTATGGTTTTTAAACTGCCGTTGTTATAAGATTAAAAAAATATTGATGACTCAATATTACATGTTTACTGGTAAATTTAAAAAATGCCTGATTTGTTGCCAGTATCAAAAGAAAAACAGCCAAAATTCCAACATTCTGAAACTTGGATACACGTATAATCTTCACATATCCCACTAAAGTTATTAGGGAGAAAAAGGACGTAAATTAGAGGTACAATGTTTTAAACTGTGATTTTATGGAGATTATGGTGACAGGGCAGCCCTTTGTGTGTCCTGGTAGAGGCCTGAACCCCTTATTAACTTGTTTAGTGTTCATGTTCAGTTTGCTTCCAGGTCCAGTTCTTGGATATAGCTTTCAGTGTAAAATTTAATTTGGTTATTTCTGTTAATAATCTATTCCCTCTCCTAAACTGAATCCCTTCCCTTTATCTACCTGCAACTGGAGATCTGAATAAAACCATTGCTGTGCTGCAATGTTTGGCACAGGTAGGAACAAGAGGCAGAGGAGGTCTCTGTGCAGAGAGCTGGGTTTACTGTGCAAAACAAAGGCAAAAATCTGAATGGGTGGCAAATTATCCAGAAATAAAAGGCAAGAAAAGACACGTAACTGGCAGCACAAAAAGCCACAAGAACACAAAACCACTTTAGCGCACGCGAGGCTAAACTACACATAAGGAAATGAAACATTAACAACAGATGAAGAGACCATCAGTACACAAACGCAAAATAGTGCAAGACAAACTCAAAACCAGGTGGAAACAAGGAAGAAAGACAGGACAGCAATGGGTGTGGCCACGGCACAAGCACTGCGGCCTGACCTAACCAGCTAACAGCATTGTTATTCAGGCCTTTGCTTAGATTTAGGGTTGTTATGACAGTTCCTTGTTTTATATTTGTATGTGTGTATAGTTGGTTCTGTATTTTACCTTTTTAATTTTTTGTTGGGGGGGGGGGGGGGGGGGGGGGGGGGGGGGTGGGGGGGGGGGGGGGTGGGGGGGTGGGGGGGGGGGGGGGGGGGGG
>JABJVR010000358.1:0-21343 GCA_025773905.1 Chitala chitala | reverse complement strand
TAGTACTGCCGGTGCCTCGACCAATAGACAGCAGCCAGGAAGGGGGTGATTATACACTTTCTTGGCATCCCTTTAAAAAAAAACAACTATTGTAAAATAGTTGAATCCATCCTGAGTGTGCATGAGTCTGTGAACGTACCCCTTGCCCCAGTTCCTTGGTGCGTGTGTTTGGGTGGTTGAGCATACGATCTACCTAAGTGTCCTTTTAAGGGCAATAATAGTGTTTGTTCACCCTACCCTGTGTCCTGTTCAATGAGTAGCGATACCCACTACTATCAGTATCTTATTAGTTATCATCTCCTCAGTTTGCATTGACCGTGATCTCCAAAGCTTTGCTTACACGTGTTTTAGTAAGAAATGTTATTTTGTACTTATAAATGTTATTTTGTACATTTAGGACATTTGTCTAGAGCAAGGGTTCTTAACCTGGTATCCATGGAGCCCTAAGTGGTCCATGGATGTGTTTCAGGGGGTCTGTGAAGGTCAGGTAATTATAAAGCACGTATATTCATTGCATGCAAATTTGTGTTTATGTGATTATTTCTGGGGAGAGGGTCCATAGCTTTCATCACATTCTTAAAGGGGTCCGTGACTCTAAAAAGGTTAAGAACCACTGGTCTAGAAATTAAAACTCATCTTAAGTTCAACACCGTGGTAATAACCGATATTGTTGTTCAAGCAAATAAAGAGTGTTGGCAGTGAAAATTACACGTTAGACAAGGTGAGGTCTGTCCAGCTACAAGTTAAAGATTGCAGTCCACACTTTACACGGACGCTGGACCCGAGCCGGGGGTCCTGACATCGGGTGTGATGTTATTAAAAAGGTTCACACAAACAACTAAGGCCTAAAGAAAAAAGTGTAAATCGTAACATGCCGTAGTTGCAAGCGTTTTCCTAAAGAAAAAAGAAAATGCAATTTACTTGCAACGGATGTGTGGAAATAATTTTCTAATTTAGTAGTCAAGTTTGGTTTAAAATATGCTTAATTCAATATCACGTTGTAACAACATATTACAAAGATTTTTCTGTCTCATGAACACAAAGTCAGCGTGCAATCTAACCGAGTTTGCGAATGGGAAATTAAGCGATAAAGTCGCTTACTGCATTATTTAGTTAAGAAGGATTACTGATGAGTTGATACGATACACGGACCTTGTTTAGATCTTTGACAAACGTTTATTTTATTCCCACCCATATCACGTCATATTGTATGGTCTTTAAAGTGCCCAACCTTAGTAGATTCGTAAAAGTTTCCATGTACGTTTAGAAAATTACAGGGAGTATTATCTCCCTGTCCAACCCCAACCTCCCGTAAATTTGGCCGCAGCTGGATTTGTGCATCTGGACTACATTTTTGTTTTGTTTTCCTCTGGAGTGCTGTGCGCCAGGGGATGGCAGTCGACAGATATGACAGATTGTGCAAACCGCCTTCAGCCCTGCTTTACAGATAAGGGTGGCCAATGTCAACATTCCTTAAGTATCTGAGCTTCTCTCTTTCGCTCGAGTTATTAGAACACTATACTTTTATTACTCTCTGGAATTTTTATGATGCGAACAAGAGGACTGACTTAAAAGATAGGTGGCAGAGAAAACTGAAGCTGTCACAGATCATCAGTCGATGCTCTTTGATAACCCCTGGGTGACTGGCACTGAAGCCTGCAAAAGAGGGGCTTTAAGCAAACATCTGGATGACGTGCTTTGACATGCGGTTTGACAAAGTCCAGATAGCTTAGCCCGGCTCGCAATAATAAATATATCATCACGGGCCAAAATGGATCTTCCTCACACTAGAATTAATTATGTCTACCTTACATAAATATAGATGTTGCTAACGATTTGCTGTTGAAGGCGCATGAGTATGTATTTTAACTTACAGAATGCTGGCAAAACGGAGCGAAAAATATAACGTCGTAACGTTGTAGGCAATTTAGAGCATACTTAAAAAAATGTTTGGAAAATTTGTAGGTGCATTAGTGTGACTGTATTGTGTTTGTCCGCGTAGATCACCTGTTTCTTGTTCTCAACGCATGTTGTGTTTCCTTCTGTGCGTACGCACAGCATGCATGCATGCGTGTTTGTATGAGCGTCTGTGTATTGTTATGTATGCTGTAAAACAATTGTCCAACAATTGTGTGTGTGTGTGTGTGTGTGTGTGTATATATATATTACACTCACTGGTTTTGGTTGTAGGTAGATGACAGGCAATACCTCACTTGCTCTTTGACTGTAAGACAGTGGAATCAGAGCAAACTGCTTTATTAAATTTTATATAGCTCCTTTCATATCCCATGTTGTCCCTAAGCACTTAACTGCTTAACTGGAGTGAGGGGAAAAACAAACACATACAAGTAAAAATAAAGCCAGATAACAACAAAGGAGAGGTACCCAAAACTGCAGTGTACAGAAAGAGCATCAGGGGTGCACAATTGACTGGATGCCACATTTCCATAGGCATATCCATCTAACATCCATTTACCAGGTCTATGTGCACATATCTATAAGCTGACACTACCTCTTGGGTATTGCAATGAGATAGACAACATCTATCCTGCCCAGGTGGCCCCAACGCTGGACAAAAATAGTAAGGAAGGGTCACAACAGCTCTGTAGACTTTTACTGAGAAACGCTGGAAACACAAGGCCAAAAAGGAATCCACAACAGTACTATCTGCAACCATTATAATGCACTATGCTGTATGGTATGGGCAAGATTTACACATGAAAGAAATTGATCTTCAGTTAAGACTGAAAAAACTCACAACTCCATAATCTAGAGGTGGTGTAACTAAACACTAATGCTTATATTTTCATTTATATGTAAAAAAAAAAAAAAAAAAACGAGGAGACCGTAAGTAATTTCCCTCCCCCCATTTACATGAACTGAATTAACCTCATTTGACTGTGATGTACACCATGACAACATGACCACAGCAGCTGTAGTTTACTGAGTACAGCTGCTGCTAACCAATACAACACCACCTCCCCAAGCCCTTTCTTATAAAAAATATATATAATAAAGTGCTATTGCATCCGTGGTTAACATGGATTGGAACGGTTTGTATGCAAGACAATTGTATTGCATGATTTTTGCATTGGACCAAATGTGTGGACATCATCATGGCTTTCCTTGAAGGGCACAGTGTATAATTTCATTCTAGCGAGCACATTGCATTTCATTCACAGACATCTGACAGAACTGAATGTTTAATCGTTTAAAAGTTGCACTTGCAGTTATGTTACTGACAGGTTGTGTCAAAAAAAGTTGGTAAACTTAATGTGCCCATTGTTAATTGTAATGTTTCCAGTACACCACTAGATGGAAACATTGTCTCCTCTGTGTTTTCTCAGTTCCTATACGTCTCTTCTCAATTCCATTCCATAATTGAGCTAAGGAAGTACTGCAAGGACCAGAAATCTGGACAGAAGCTTTTCTAGAATTAACTGACATGTATGTTGTTATTGTCACGGCACAACTTGTTTTGACTTAATTAAGGTTTTTCTAACAGTTATGTACAACTGATGTTATTAGGCATCTTCTGTCCGGCAGCACATCTTGCCTGCCGTACTAGCCGTCCGACACGCTGCTGTATTCGTTCAGCCGACATGGCGTGCAGCACATACGGGTGACGCCTACAAGCCTATGGTTTAGGTTTCTGCTACACTTATTATGCCTTTGTGCTGTGATGAAGACACGTTGGTTAAAACACACTGAATGCAACACCATTCAGGTACAGTATTCAGGAAAACTGTTGGATAAAATAATGAAGTCGTGAAAATGATCAGTCAAGGTCATAGGAGAGTTTTATATTGCAGGGACATAACACTACAATGTAACAAAAAGTCCAATGTTACCCAACAGGTTGGGTAAATGCTTTTATTTTTGAATTCTCTTTTAATAAAATCATTTATTGCAAATCTAATTATCAGTAAAAGAATTTGAGAGAAAAATGAAATCTTTGAAAAAACTTGTGTATTTTTGAATATGTATTTGGTATGTCCCCTTTGCTTTAATGTCACTGTGCCCTCAAGCTGGTATGGACTCCACAAGTTTGTGTGGAGTTCTAAATGTGTAAATCAAGCACAGCCCAGTGTTGTGTGAACAAGCCCTTCAATTGGATAAAATGGAGAAATCTGTCCCTTTGATGGGGTTCAAAAGTCTGAGACACCAAAAAAAAGGATTTTTTCATTTGTCATAATTGACAAACAGATTTAGGACTTTGGACATTTTAAAACAAATGTTTTAACCTGTAAAATGAAGAAGTACTTTAAGCACATTTCTGACATTGGCCATGTAGGGCAAGGACAAAATGGTGTATATATACCATTATTTATAATAATTTTAATAAATAATAAATATTTATAAAAATACTTTTTACATTATATGGCCAAAACTATGTGGACATCCATTTATATTGTTGCATTCAGGTGTTTCAGCCACACCCATTGTTAACAGGTGCATAAATCCAAGCACACAGGTGTGCAATCTCTATTGACAAACATTGTCAGTAGAATGGGCTGTTCTGAAGAGCTCAGCAACTTTAAGCATGACGCTGTCAAAAGCTGCCACATTTGTCACTCAGTACATGAAATTCCTGGTATGCTAGAACTGCCCTTGTCACCTGTAAGTGCTATTTTAGTGAGCAACAGCACATATGAACAATAACAGCCCAGCTAACAAGTGTTAGACCTTGCCAAGCATCAGCTGTAGTGGAGTAATGCACTCCGCCATTGGACTCTGGGGCAGAGGAAACGTTCCCTGGAGTGATGAATCACGCTTTTTTTATCTGGCAGTCTGATGGACACATCTGGCTTTGGTGACTGCCAGGGGAATGCTAACTTCCAGAATGACCTCCAGGGTTCAAACTAGACCCCTTAGCTGCAATAAAGGGTACTACTAAAGTAGTGGCATAGAAGACCTTATACATAATTGTAGAAGTGCCGCTATCCACCGAAGTGGTCTGCACAGAGCTGTAATCTCAACCCTAATGAATAACTCTGGGATGAATAGGAACACTGATTGCAAAGCAGGTCTTCTTATTCAACATCAATACCCGACCTCACAAACATCTTTATGACTGACTGAGCACAAATTCCCGCAGATGCAATCCAAAATTCCGTGGTGTATAGCTGCAAAGAGGGGGGATGCCATGTTAATGGCCATGGTCTTGAAGCAGGATGCCCTATATACTCATCACAGCTTGGTGGCTCAATGTGTAGAACATCAGGCTATGATGTGGAGGTCTCCTGGTTCAAATCCCACCACAGTCCCTAGGTGTATTCTTCAGCAGGACACTCTATGCTAGTTCCCTGGGTGCTGAACAAGTTTTTCCAATCTTGGATTAATTTAAAAAATAATACATATAGTATTGATGGTCAAGCATCCACATAAATTTGTCCATAGAGTATAAACTGGTTTTGCCTGAGATTTGTCCTTGATTAAGGAATTTTACTGTACCTTTGAGTAAATCTGTAGCTCTGCTTGTAAATTTGGATAGGTGTAACCAGACCTGACTGTGTCTAGATTCCTCTCTGTGTCTGTCTGTCTGTACTGGTACTGGCTGTCTTCAGATCATGTTGGATACTGACACACCTAACAGGCGTGTGCAGTAGGTTGGCATACCCCCATCTTTTGTATGGGGTCTGGCATGTCTACTGAATTTTGTATGCTTTTTAGCTGCTTTGTTGAGCCACATTATGTATGGTATAACAGCAGAGCGGAAGCATGTGTATATAAACAAATGAGTGTAATCAAAACACTGAAAACTAAGTTTACATTTCATGAAAGCACAAATTATGCAATATGCAGAGTGTAATATTTTCAGGATCCTCAGCAGTCAACAGTGTCATTATTTAAGTGCTGAAGCACTTAGTTATAATTTTGGTGAACTTCAGGGAGCTGAATTTAAATAATTGGTTTTTAAAAGATAGATGGTAAAATTTTCATTTTTGGTCTTTAGTCTAATTCAACAAACTAATTTAACTTTGTCTATTAATGTATTAATACAGTAAGTAGTTCCTATACTGTATGTGAACACAGTATGTGTGTGTGTATGTGTGTACATGTGTGTTTAAAATGTTATTAATTGAAAGACCAATAACTGAAAAAGTTTTTCAGATGAGAGTTGAATTGTCTTCAAGATTTCCAAGCAAGTCCACGTGCCATTGAGATAACCATGACCTGGATGACTGACAACCTTCACAGACATCCTTCAAACACCAAGGTGTATAGAGTATAGTGAGCAGTGATGAAGTGTATGAAACCCAAATAAAAAACCCAAATAAAAAAGAAGGAGTATGAAATCTGAGATGATAAATCTTATCATGGGTTTGTAACTGTATCAAAAACCTAGCACACCAGGAGCAGACTGGGTCTTTCTAAACGACATGTCTTGGTATAATCAGGTTTAGTTATCATTTCAGGATACATGACAAATGAAGTGAAAGTTCTAATTGTCGATGTGAACAGCCTGTCTTACACCATATGTGTGTAATATACCAGTGTTGTAAACTGATGCTGAACAACAAGTATACTCCATTAATGCTTGTACTGTACTCTTAGGACGAAGACAGAAATGAGAACTATTTTCAGCTGGATCACATGGTGCCTCTGTTCATGTTCCTCATTGGTTCTGAGGTGTTTTAACAGTAGGCTGTGGATCAATGTAGATGCTGAAGGCTCTTGTAGCTCAGGACTGAGTGGCCAGTTTTTGTGTCAGCGCTCAGCAGTGCTTGTAACTACCCCATGCTCACATGGGGGCCACCAGTCCAGGCTATGGACTCAGTCCTTCTCTCAGTTTGCTTTAAAGTCCATACAGACACACCAGACAAAAAACTGTAGACATTGCATGAAAAACCAGTCTAAGGCAATGCTAGGGCGAAAAGTCTGTTTTAGTATATAGCAAGCAGGTAGTCAGTGGACTCAAAGCTGACCTTGATCATTTTAATGTACCTTTCATCCAAAGTACACTGCCTGGGATGTTGAAGTGAACTTTAACATATAGTATGCTAACAGATGTGCACTATGAACGGACACCCAACCCTCACAAACACAAAAAGGGGGGAAGAAAGAGAAAAGAAAAAGGTTTGGGCATGAATCAATCTGGGGGCAGCACATTTAGACACAAAATAGGATAGAACAGGCTGCCACTTCACATAAAACATCTCGGTAGTGCCGACAACAGTACAAACAATCTTTTCCAACTTCAGAAATTACATTATGTCAGTGAGCAACTGAGTTCAGGATGGAGGTGCATTGGGTTTGCAATGACACAACAAACAGCACTTCACTATCATGGAAGTAAAATTTAAAATACCTAGATGTTGGCGTGTAAACTGAGTCCAATTCTCAGGGCACCCAAATACAGAGGTGTGAGGGGTGACTGACGGATTAATTGAAAGTATAGTTGACATCGTTGCAAAATAATATTCCCAAAACCTTCTAAGGGAAGAGCACGAATTAAACATATGAGTTAAATGACAAGAGTAGGGGCTACACCTATCACAGCTATCAGGTACTTGTGTATAAATCGCTGACAGATGGGCTTTAGGGAAACACATTCAGATGTTTGCTCTGGTGACACTGTTCCGGGGCTCTCCTGATGTAATTTTTTGGTGGTTTTCAGTGTAGGAAGTATGCTACACTTTCCACAAGCCTCTGCTGACTTTCTTCAGTAAAACCATCATTCAAACTACAACTGCAATTTATACTTACATTTGAAATTTAAACTCTGTTAAGTACTGTGGTGCTACTCAAAGCCACAAGTCTAACTATATGGCGTGCTTCAGAAAATGTGCATAGCTCCCTTGTTAGCTGCTTATTAAATTGCCTGTATTTCATATTTCCAAATGAATAATATGCAGTTACCTAACTGGTAAACTAATTCACTATCCATATGCATCTGAGAACAAATTTCACCTTCAGTGTTTTCTAACTTTCCCCTTGATTGTTTGTATTTAAGGAATTGCTCTGAATTGAGTTGGTGCCCTATCTAGGGTGTTCCCTGCAAACATTCCTCAGAACTTATGTTTTAGGAGATGTTAAAGACACTTGCTTAGGTATTAAAGAATGTAAAACTATATGATTTTTAACATAAGGATGTGAGTTCAAACAAGATGGACTCTGAAATTTGGTTTAATCTGGTTAAGACAGTGTCCACCAAGAGTGCAGCTCTGTCAGTCATTTGAGCATACACGTATCTTCCTTTAGGAGTGGACATACACACGTGTCTTCCTTTAGGAGTGGACATACACACGTGTCTTCCTTTAGGAGTGGACATACACACGTGTCTTCCTTTAGGAGTGGACATACACACGTGTCTTCCTTTAGGTATGGACACACATTTGCTTATGTGTAGACACAGCAGCGTTGGGAGTTTCTGAAGGGGCCGGTTTACTGCTGTTGGATTGGCCAATTCCCTCATTCTCCTTTGACCAAGCTGACAAAGTGCACTGTTAGTATAGCAAAGAGAGAAGAGAAAAACGACCATGAGTTTCCAGGGCACGTCCACAACCCTTTATTTTTACTCCTCTTCCTTTTCCGCTGCCTTCCTCCACCAGAACATGAGAAATCTGTCATCATTGACAGTTATTGAAATACCTTTGGTGACATAACCTGATATTCAGGCCCTCTTGGATTAACAATCCCACTGGGAACGATTTATGCTCAACGTTCTTCTGTCGGTGATATAAATCTCGCAGATGAGAACCATGAGTCTGATCTGCCCGGCTCCGCCATGTTTTCAGCAGCACCCTGTCTGCAAGTTTGTGGCCGTGTCACAAGTTGGCGGATGTTCTTTGTGGCTTTTGGGCAGGGATGATGAAGGAACCTCAATAAATGTGGTGCTTTAAGTTTGCCATAGAAATGCCCACATTTGCTCAGACTGGGAGATCTTTGTTGCAGAAAACAGCGGAGTCTTGTTTGGTAAAACTTGTACATACAACAGTCAGACAGAAACTTTAACAAACGTTTCGTTTTCATGTTCCCATGGTTTCCACTTGCTCTTTTCATTTGTTTATCTTTCTTATTTTATCTTTCTTATCATTTGCTCTTATCTCTTGCTCTTATCATTTGCTTCTTTTTCTTTTTTTTTACAAAATTAAAAATTTTGGTTTGATGTTTTTCAATTGCAGAACGAAGTCAGTGTGTGATATGAAATCATAACGTGCTTTTTAGCATGGGAAGATGGATTAGCCAAGTCACTGAACTGCTAAATGTTAAATGGGCACGGTTATATTTCCCCTCATGATTATTTTTAATAGCACTTTAAAACCAACAGTTTCAAACCCTTTCAAAAATTAATTTTTAAATTTGAGTAAAAACAGGTAATTGAAATGAATAAATGCAATACACAGAGGAAAGATCCATTACTGTAACTTTGCCAATGATATTATGTGAAAATATTAACATTTTACAGCAATATTTAAAAAGTAGAATTCATTGTTAATATCACGACTGCATTTGACTTTGAGCACTGGTACTTGAAAGTATAATAGAAATATAAATTGGAAAGATATGGAAAATGTGAAACTGTACGCTACTTTTGTGGATAAAAATGTCATACAAATGTTGGTTACTTGCCTTACAAACAGATGTTTGTCACTACAGATTACAGATTTGCAGGATAGAGTGCATGCATGTATACTTAGCAGATGCACTTATCCAAACCAACATAGCGTACCGTTTTACCTGTTTACACAGCTGGGTATTTTTGCTAAAGCAATTCACATTAAGTGCAATACTTAACAACAGTCTGGACTTGGTCCAGATGCATTGTGGTTACAGTTCAGTTTATTTGCCCTAAACATAACTCATTTATGCTGGCAGAGACGTGGGCTCTGTGTTGCAGAGCTGACGGCAGCAGCTGTACTGTGCGCAGAGAACTTGACAATGGGAACAGTTCTCTGTTCTGGAATCAGGGCATAGAGCAGGCTGCTGCCTCGGGACCACGCTGAGGCACACTGGGACACCAGACGCTAAAGCTAACAGCAACGACAAACACGGGCAGGGGACAGAGACACAGTTGGAGTCTGGGATTTGTGAATATTTAATTCTGACACCTGCAAGCTATTTCAACCAGAGGTAAAAGGGTAGAAGCAGAGTTAAAAGGAGCTGGGTTGTTGGGGGGCTTTGAGCGTGGCTTGTGTTGGTGGTGGATGTGGCCCTCTTTTCTCAGCAAACACAAAGGAAACACAGCGACTGACTGTCACCCGAGCACTCTTACAAAGCTTGCCCTCTGAACCTCCCTAGCTTCAGCATTGTTTGTCAGTGCACACAAAACACATAGGTGGGAGGGGGTGTTTTTTTAAAGGCTGGTGCTGCCGGTCTAGTATTCCGTGTATGTGAGGAGGCGTAACTCTGAGACTGGGAGACAGGAAGAGGAGTCTGCACAGACGGTCATTAGCGGCATCTCAGAGGACCAAATCAGCGCTGCTCGGTGGTGGACAACAGCTCCACTCCTCAACCCCCGCGTGTCACCATGTCACGCACATATCACGTCGTCCTGTTTAATCAGGCCGTTCCTGCGTCATGTGGATCGAATTTATCTGGCATTTTCATATTCATCTGTGTTGTTTTAGCGTGCGTGTCGGAGCAGCTGTTTGCCGAACAAATGAGTCTTTCCATATGGAGCTCCTGAGGAGATGCGTTGAAGGCGAGGATGAAGTGGGCCAGGGTGTATTGGGGGAGGACAACACTACAAATGCATGCACAAACTCACCTTGTCCCAGCCCACTGTGACTGCAGATACAGCCTCCATTTCAGGGTCATTCAGGTTGGCATCCAGATATGTGATGTGAAGGATAGAGCTTGAGTAAGTGCCAGGCTGGTTTGCTTTGTGTTTGTATGAGTGTGGCACTGGATTCTTTTGCCATGATGGCTGCCACACCTTAATGTCCTACATGTGAGTCAGGAATGCTGACAAGCAGAAGACAGTTCAGAGTGGCACTTACACAGTCAGGTGTTACTCCATCCACACCTGATCTTCCAGATTTCATTTGGCTTGTTCTGTATTCCTGTGTATTCTGTATTATCCATTTGAAAACATTATTCTAAGAAGGAGGATGTCATAAAATATTATATTTGTCATTATATTTGTTACATAGACTGCCTGGCCAATTAAAACCTGCCTCAAGACTTATCTCTTTAGAAGTGCTTTTTCATTGTAGTTCTTGATCATTCTTATGTTGAGTTTACCTAAATACTGTAATGTTTGATGTATTTTATTTTGTTGTTGTTTCTTTTCTGTACAGCAACATTGAGTGCTGGAAAGGCACCCTTATAAATAGAATGTATTATTATTATTATCCATACCAACCTCTAGTCACCTCACTTCACAGAAGTCCTGACATGGTGCTCTACCTTTTTCTATAAGACCTGAGTCTCTCTGCAAATCTGCCCTGTTCTTGTAGCATCTGTGTCACCTTCCAGAATTACTGAAGTAAGTGGCACTTACAAAACAAAGTTTAAGTTTTTCCAAAGGACGTGCTATTGCCAGAGGATGTTTCTCAGTTTAACGATAAATACACTTAAGAAGCCATTTGTCTTCTTTCCTTGGCAGCGTCCAAGTTTTCGCTCAGACAAGGTGAGAGCACCGCGTGCCAGAGGAATGGCAGTGTAATTCCGGTCCGCTTCTTTGGCAGTTCTACATCACGCTTAAGCCAGGCAAGCAATAACAACAGTGGGTATGTGGGTACTCGTTCTGCTCCGGCATTGACCGCTTACTCACAGGGCATCCTTATTCAGTCTCTATGCAGCTGATTAAGATGATTAATCCCATAGGGAAATTACTTGTCTGCATTTAACCCATCACCTGGGGGAGCAGTGGGCAGCCATTATTCAGTGCCGGGGAGCTAGTGGTGAGTGTCTTGTTCAGGGACACGCCTGGTGGCTGGGGTGGGATTTGAACCAGGAGACTTCTGCATCCCAGCCTGATGTTTTGGCCCTACCTTTGCAACTTTTAATGTATGGTACAGGTAGGGTCATCGCTTACTTCACATCCACTACTGATTTAACATTTATGTTCCACTGATAGCTGTACTGAAAGCCTAAAGCAAGTCCATCAGATGGTGAACAGTTGTTTCCTTTCATTTGGCAATGCAGTAATATTTTGATTTACCTTTTCACCACAACATTCCTGTGTGCTAGTAAATCAAGATGGATTTTTGATGGTGAATGAATTATTCCCAAATTGACTTTGTCCATTATTTTGTGAACCAGGAAGTTTCTTTAGCCTTGATGACTTCAGATGGAGCAGAAGATGTCAGATTAAATTAGTGTTAGATACTTACAGGAATAATGCAGTGCCAGCCATATGCATCTAATCCATCCATTCACTTTACCGCTTACCCAATTCAGGGTCACGGTGGCATCAGGAGAAGAGATGCCCAGACATCCCTGTCCCTAGCCACGTCTTTCAGCTTCCAGCCACACTCTAATTTAAAACAAAAAGCATTTTACAGGCACAGGTGATCATAAATAGGGTGGCTCCGGTTTGGTTAGTGTGTACATTCCAGGTGTAAATGTGCTCCAAGATTATGTTTGGCAATATGGTAATATTAGAGGAACAATACTGTCAGACAGGTTGCACATTAACTACAGGTATTGGTTTTCTCAGTTAAATTGGTAACACATCTGATAGAGGCACCGGTATGTTAAATTTGATTTAAATCTTATTCTCATCAAGATTTAACTCCCTGGTAGTAATGAATGTGCAAAGCTCAGTGAGTTGAGTGTGTGAAATTAATATTGTTTTGGTTTGGCTCAAAAAGACACTATTTTAAGTGTTACCGTCTTTGTCTTCAATGTACAAAACCAGCCTTGTATGTTGTTTTAGTTTACCCACATAGTCACCCCCCCCCCCAGATGTTTTAGCAAGAATCACAAGTTGGAGAGCTGTGTGTGTGCTGCAGCTGTGCGCAGATGTGCCTGTGCACCTCTGCACGGCCGCTCTCACGGCTGGCCGGGACAGCAAAAATGTGGACGGAGGAGACGGTGGGTGCAGTGCGTCCAGGCCCGGAAACCACCGCTCCTCTTCACTTCTGTCTCTCCTCCTCTTCTCGCGCCGTCTTGCTGCCCGGTGCACTATCAGTCCCACGGGGGCGGCAGTGTTTATGATGCTGGGGCTGTTTATTAATTACTGCCAGCTGTGCTGGACTAACTCACACGATACACCTCCAGGCAAGCGGGGCCTCTGCATGTGTCCCGGAAAAGATCCTTTTAATCCAGAAAGCCACAAATAAAACTGATTAAGGGGAGAAATCGGTGGTATTTTAATGTTAGTTTTAACAAACCCATGACTGCTCTTTTCTAGACACTTGGGGCTTTATTTTTCAGCCTCACTGTAACTTCAGACAAATTGCTGCAGCTGTATAAGACACTAATAGCAAAGAATGCCTGACTAAGCATTTTAAAAATCTCATTTTATAGTTAGGATGTACTGTGCAACATGAGTTTAGTCTTAAAAGTCGGTGAGACTAATTTTGAAGTACATAATGCAAATAATAAACATTGTGCTGGATTTGTGTGATTTACTGTAATTAAAGAAGTTTTAAGATTATATTAAAAAATAAACCCTAGCTTTTATTTTGCCTTCAAGTACTGCATTTCACAGTGGAAATGTTTGCCCTATATTAAACAGCGTTTTTATATTGTATTGTTGTCTTTATGTGTTTCTTAGGTTGCCCACTAGAGGGAGGTAAAGAAATACATCGCACAAACAAGCTGATGTTGCAGAAATCGTTTTCTTTGGTATGTAGATAACATTTAGCGAAGTAATGTTGTGATAATATTTGTGACAGGATAAGTATTTGTTTTTGTCAGATATACCCCTTTTCAGATGTCTGGTTAGTTGTAACAGGTGTACATATAAATCTGTTTTTTTGTTTCTGTGTTCACGTGATCTAGTTTTGGAAAGCAGATACCTAGTACTTAAAATCACATTTATACTGCATATAGGAATGAAAACGTGTTGAAATTGGATTAATGACAACCTCGCCATCAAACCATTTCCCACAAACACCGCTGAACAACACTTTACGTCCATTCACAGGTGAAGCAAATAACTGATTATTTTGTAACAGTGGTGCATGTAAAGGCCTGGGATATATTAGATGGTATGTTTACAGCTGGAATTCATAGCTCATGTTTTGAATATCTACAAAATGGGCAGGCAGTGTTGTGCTGGGAAACCCTGGCTCCTGCCATTCATAATGATGTCAATTTGACATGTGCCACCTACTTAAACATTGTTGCTGACCATGTGCACCCTTTCATAGCAATGGTATTCCCCAACAGCAGTAGTCTCTGTCAGCAAGATATTATTCCTTGAGGAACATGATGAAGAGTTCGAGGTGTTGCCCTTCCCCAGATTCCCCAGATCTCAGTACAATCAAGCACCCATGGCATGTGCTAGGACAAGAAGTCAGATCTGCAGCAGCTCCAGATCTCAGCTTATAGGACTTAAAGGACGTACTGCTAATGTCTTTGTGACCGATACCACAGAACACCTTCAGAAGTCTTGTAGAGTCTTGGCAGCTCAGAGGCATATTGGTGCCATTGGAGAACCCGAAAGTACAGAGATGGTCATAATACGTTGGGTTATTGGTGTATACTGAATGCTGTGTCCTGTTCCTTCAGTGCAGTGAGCTGTTTGCATTATGAGGAGATATTTGTCCTGTGGTTTGTGCCTGAGCTATCTGCAGGGTATAACTTAAAGGTATTTTTCAGTATTTCTCGATCCATACTGGCACCCATTTTTCAACATCTAGTTGTCACATTGTGCTGTAATCATATTTCAAAGACATTCATAAGACAGCAGTGCATCCATTAAGTCTGTGTGTCAGGAGTCTTTGGCACCCCTTGAATACCTTGTTATTACACAAAAACCACTCTTGTATATAACATTAATTCATCCCATATGCAAGAAAGAGTACCATTCCCATGGTGCAAAATAGACTTTAAATGGCCATCTACTAGCCTTGAGCCACACCTCACCAAACAAAGCATTAAAAAAGAATTGGGTGTTAATTGCATGGATTTGCACAATTATAAAATTGTAAAAGATTTTCATAAGATTTTGAGCTGTGATCATTTGCAGGTTTGATTATAGTGAGACACAGTAATACATTAAATATCTTTCTGAAAAAAAAAAACTTCAGATAACTGCAGAAAAGAACATGTTTTGTGCAAGCATTTTGACTCTTCATTGTGTGATTGTAGGCTTGTCCATCTTTGTAAGGTTATTTGTTGTTCTGGCACTTTGATGTCCTTTTCTGTATGAAATATTGGCTATTTTGGCTTTTTTCACTGCTGTTGTTCTGTGAGAAGTGTTGGCTGTTTTGACTCTTTCTCTGTGCTGTTGTTCTGTATAAAAGCATTGCCCATTTTGGTTGTTCTCTGTGCTGATGTTTGTGAAGTATTGGCTGTTCTCTGTGCTGATGTTTGTGAAGTATTGGCTGTTTTGGCTGTTCTTTGTGCTGATGTTCTTGTGACGGTGATCATATATTTTGGCTTTTCACAGACATTACTTTTATTACCAGCTTTCTGGTTCAACCCTGTTGCTCTCTCCCTACTCATTCTATTTTGTTTTCTTTTCCTGCTCCAGAAATGACGGTGTCAGAAACAACTTTTTTCTTCTCCACTGGCACTTTGTTGTGTTTTCCTCGCCTCTCTGTTTCTTCTTTGCAGAGACCACACAGAGGGATGACATGCGAGAGGACTTGTCTCATCTGGGTGGCCCTATCGCAGGAAAAATGGGGGGTGATTGGATCATCCCTCAATCTGATGGGAGAGCAATTCATGCAGACAGAGCAAAAACAGTCTCTTCTTTTACAGAGGGGGGAGGGAGCTGGAAAAATGAAATGGATTAATACAAAAAAATTACTTTGGCATTCTACTCCAATAAGACTTCACACGCTAGGCCCTGGGACACAGCCTTAGAGACCTGCTTGTTCATATTAGTCAGGGGGCTCAGATAAGTAAATATTTAAACAGCTTTTTTCTTATTAAATGTGCCCATTGGGAAATTCAGTGATGCAATTAGTGGTTGTAGGAATTTAGTGCAAGACCGAAAGTAACCCATTGCGGTAAATCTAAGTAAAGTGAAATCTTTTTTTTTTTTAACTATTTTTGAATTATTGTTATTTTTGTACTGAGACATTTTGAATGATGTGTTGGAATGACTTTTCTGTGACCATAAATGGGTGATAATGACAAATGCACAAAATATTTAAATATACAGTATCCACCAACATAGTCTGAGCTTTTGTATTAGTGATTATCTTAGCATGACTGGCTTTAGCAGCAGTCATTACCCATCCAAAGGAAAGTGACTTTATGCCGTGATTTCACCATAACGATAAGCATGAGTGGCAAGCAGACGATATCTTAAGCGATGCACACTTTCTTGTCTGTTCTACTTCTGCATCATCCCCCCCAGGCTCAGATAATAAACTCTTTGTTGTGTGAGAGTGGTGTGGTGTGCTTTGTTGTACCCTGTTTGCACGCGTGTGTGCAACAGCTCCATGACTGTCAAGGGGCCTTGGTGGAAAATCGCCACCAGGCTCAGGAGCCGATGACACAGAGGACTGCATCGAATATGCCTTTCAATTTGTGCTCCCGCAGTCTTACTGAAAAAAATTATAATGCAGAATTTATATCCACATATCGTATCAAAAATAAATGATAGGATGAGAACATTACAATATGTTTTCTCATCATTAGCTTTCATTTATATCTTCGGCTCAGGTGACATTTTCTCCAATTAACATCCAGGAGGTAGGGGGACCAAAGCGGTCACACAGGTGAGCAGCTGCAGGGGTGGGGCAGCGCAAGGGCAGGGAACTGCCTTCTGCTCCCGGAGCCCACACTATCACCTCGTAGCATTTAGCACGTAGTCACTAAAGCAAATGGCATGCGTGGGCTGGGGGGCGGGGGGGGGTATCCCAGTCCCGAGGTGGAGGAGCTGTGCTATGTCAGGCCCGGGTGCTAACAGAGGACATAGATTAGAGGTGTCAGCACTCCGCCCACAACCCATGACCCTTGTGGGCGCAGAGCTGTGTGGCGGGGTCTCCCTCCACACACACAAATGCACACACACACACACACACACACACACACACACGTGCACATTCATTCACTGTCTCACCCACTTACACCCTCAATAATTTACACTCTTTGCTAAGAAGTCAGCGCCACATTTTCTTAGACACGTTGTTTTTATTTTCTTTTACTCCCTTCCCTTCTGTGCTGCAGATCTTTTGACAGAAACCTTGATTTCAGTCCTCAGTCATTGTCATTTCTTATTAAAGGATGGAAAATGGGAGATAAAGTTATTGAGAGGGTACGAAGAACTTTTTTAGCCTCAGTTTCCCTTCGTATTTTATATTTTCCTGGCAACATACTAAGAAAAACTGCGGAAAGTATAAAGCTGTAAATCAGCAGGGCTGAGAATATAAACTGTGTAGTTATAAAATCCATAAAGTTGCCAAAATATTGCCATAAAATTCATATCACATCAGCCTGATTGCAGTGCCTCTGGAACCCGTCGCTCTGTTTTACAAGCACATGGCATTTTTCTCATGATTAGATAGGAAACAGCAGGCAAGTATTTATCCACGTGTAGTACAGTCCCTTCCATTGCAATAAATATGTGGTCAAAAGCAGGAAATTATTTGTCAATGAAAAGCCAAAATGGTGTCCCTTTATTATATACTTTTTTATACTATATATACAACCATGCATTAAAGCTAAACTATCCATCACCTTTCTTTACAATAACAGCAAAAATAAACCGGATGTACTGGACTGCTGTTACTGCACAGACATCTTTAATGTTTTAAAGATAAAGTTTAGCAGCTTTTGGATAGTTAATGGTTTTGAGCATGGAGGATCAGGTGACCTGCCACATCCAATCACATGCCTAGTCAGTGTCTTTACTATTAGACAATCAGTCATTTTGCAGTAAGCTTTTGTAAGGGTTTTATTGGAAAGGCATGGGCTTCGCTTCCTGTGGAAATGAGAGGAAAGGAACTTATTCTTTTTTTGTGATTGGCTCCTTGTTCACAGCTCAGCTGGGAAATTATCATTTGCAGGGATTTACAAAATTTGTGAGTAATATGTGACCTCTCTTTCTCATTAATGATTGGTTGTTGGTCCTATTTGTTCATGTCTGCCACTACATGGGTAATTCAGAAAACTAGGATGATTCCAAGGACCCATGATTGACATAGGCCCTTTAAAAATAGCACATAACACATATCACGATAACATTAAATCTTTGACGAGGCACAAAATCTATAGTGACAGCTCTGTATTGACAAAATCAGCAGCTCCAGGCACAGAAGGTTAAACACCATCATTTTGTTCTTTCAAATGCCCTAAGCTGTACAGTTTAACAAAGAGTTTTGCTTTTGGAGACGTGTAGCTATTTCTTCGCCCCAATGAAGATTCTCAATACATCAGCACCCTAGAGAGGCACCCAGATGGTGGTCCTTCTCTCAGACCTCTTGGTGGCTCAATTTGGCTTGGCAACTGGAATGTCTCTTCCTTTACCGTTTGCCTAGAAGGATTTGTCTGACACCTGTATGTTTGGTAGGAAGGGAACTGTCTGTCCAGTCCTTGCTCCCCCAAAGAAAGAGGACGCCAGCTAGGAGCTACTCTGTCTCCGTGGACCCTCAGGTCTCAAGAAAGCGACAGAACATAAACATTGCAGGATATGAGTTACATTATTTTTTGTGGAGAATTTGTGGTTAAAATTCAAATTGTTTCTCTTGTGAAGGAGGGTACAGGTTTCAACTGCATTATTAACTTCTCTGTATGTGCAAGACGTCAGCACAGACGCAATGTGAGCACTTCTAATTTGCAAATTTTTCAGCCAAAGTCTTTTCTGTTTTGCCCTGCAGTGCTCCACACTATATAGCTGCCTTTAAGGTTATAAAAAAACTTTAAATTTTAGTCATTTGGGGCTGCATTGTGCCATTGAGTGATCGAAAAATTGTGTCTTAGCACAGGTGTAAACACAGCAGGCCAGGGGCCTACCAGGATGAGTGGAGGCCTGATTAGAATCTGTGTGGTAATGCAAGCCAGGGCTCAGCATTAGCAGGAAACGTTGTGAGCTGCAATGTGAGGGCACTGAGGCACGTGTTCTGTACAGTGCGTACACCACGATCTGTGAAAAGCCATGATAGGTACAGCACACCCAGTCACCAGGCTCTGTCTGTTTGGGCCGCAGCTGTGTGAAGACATGGTTCCCTACATCATTTAGAAATTGCCCCCTATCCTCACCAGACGAGTGGACACGATGACCCCCCCACCCCACCCCCGTGCAGTGCCAAAGCGTATCGAAAAAATGAATGATTAGCTTTGCATGAGAAAAGCCTGGAGCTCCATAAGGGGCCGTTTGGTTCGTCAGATTTACACAACACCAAGAGCCAGTCCAGATCAGGTAACTTAAAATAGAAGAAAAAAAACTCTATTTACGACCTCGACGGCAAGACAAGAATAGGCTCAGTCCCTTGTCCATCTGGGTGCATTACCAGCAAAATGCTATCATCACCTGTTTCCATGGTCTTTATACACATCTGGCATACATTACAATACACAAGGTACATTTTCTGTCTTTTCTCTTCTTTTTCACTGTTTTACCATTTGGCTCATATTTCCCGTATAGTCTGCAACAACAAATTAAGACTTGAACCTTAGAGAAAAGCACTGATTTTGGAGGGCAATTTTACTTTTCAAAACAAAATTCTCAGAGGATTTCCTTACATGAGACAACAGCTTAAAAAAATCCTTCCAAAGATTTATTGCAGAATGGACTGATGTCTGGTCTGGGGCTCTAATTCAGTGGGCTGTCTGAGGGAGGTTTACTTGTTCCTGCTGGCTTCTCTCTGTCTCTCTCTCTCTCTCTCTCTCTCTGTTAATGTTGTTTATCTGTTGTAGCCCTGTGTGGCAAATAATCACTGCAATACAAATCTTTCTACGTAGCACTGGAGTCCTTTGTGGACTAGTACATTCTTGCTTTATTTTTATCTGTCCTAAGAATCTTACATCACATATGTTGATTCGAGCATTTTTCTTTCATGTTGTCCATGTTGAGTAGCACCGGTGTGGAGGGAGGTGAGAGGGCTGCCCATCTTACACTGGCCAGCGGAGGAGCCGGGGCTCAGGCACTTTGACAAGGGCACATGCATGGTGTTCACTGGCCATTTTATTCCACTGTAAAAGCCCAGGTGCCTGGAAATGTTTTCATGCAAGCCCTTGACGGGGGAAAGGCTGGGCCCTCTGTTTCAGATCCTCCCATGGACACCAGCTGCTGGACTGATGTAAGCATCCTCTATCTGTGAGGTTTTTCATTTTATTATTTTGACTTTTTTTTTCAACCCACCCCTCCCCTGTGTATTTGTGAAAGCCATAATGTCATGCAATTGTGGCTATATTATTTTTGTATGAATCCCTGAAAGTGATGTAACAGGAAAAAGGAAACCAGCGCACTCCCAGCTGAGAGGGCAAAGGTTAGATTCCAGTTGGCAGATGCCCAGACTGACTTAAGCTCTCTCTTCTCCCTGCCATTTCCTCCCTGCCTTCTTTCAGTGGTGGCTCACACTCGCAGCACAGAGGAGAAACATCCTGACTTTTTGTCACGCCCTGATTTATCAGTTCAGAACTATGTGTCACATTACTGTATTATCTAAAGGACTGACTGGCAATGAAAGTCCCTGCAGCCAGATACCTTTCTGGATTGGTGATGCTGTGACCAGTTGGTTCATATTTCAGGTTTTCATCCCTGCCCAGTCTTGGCCCCCCCCCCTCCTTTTATTTTGCATAGCTGAGGCCTTCAATCTCTTCAGTTACTCTCTATTCCCTTTTGAAAATGAAGTGCTTTTTGTTAAAACTTTTCAGTTTTTACACAAGACGCTATACTTTACACAAGACACTGTGTCAGATATATAAAAATGTTTTCTGTCTTTGGGATTTATCTCTGGTGTAAAAACCTTTTCGCAATGAGATGAGCAAAGAGTCCATTGCTCGTGCCCAACACAATGGAATCATGAACATAAGCCTTTATTCAATTTCATTCAATTAATTTTTATATAGCGCCTTTAACAAGAATGTACCTCAAATCACTTTACAGAAGAAATTGCAGATGTTACAGAATAACAGCAATACGAATGAATACAAATGAAGCTATACAACAGCGGAGGAGAGGAACCAAAATTCCACAGTGTGGAGAAAAAAACCTCTAGGGGCCCAAGGTTGACTGGCTGCCCAGCCCCTCCTGGGCATGCTAACATTACAGGGTAAACTGATAATTACTGAGACTATGATGGCAATGCTCTGAGTGTATATA
>JABJVR010000357.1:0-21343 GCA_025773905.1 Chitala chitala | reverse complement strand
CCCCCCCCCCCCCCCCCCCCCCCCCCCCCCCCCCCCCCCCCCCCCCCCCCCCCCCCCCCCCCCCCCCCCCCCCGTTAGTCTGGCATGGCTTAGACCAGTACTAGAGCTGTTAAAATGAAAATTGAAGTTTGTTTTCAAACTGTTGCTTTGGGAACAGCGATACACCAACAATATTTCTGAGAGCATTAATTATTCAGTGGCAAAGACCTCAAAGCCTGTTGCAAAAAAAAAATGAAATGGAAGTCCACACTAGGCAGCATGGCTTATATTTCTCAAACATTTGTTTTGTGGTGGGGCATGTAAAAAGGTGGCTACAGTGGTGCACAATCCAGCATTCAATTACTTGGTCTCAAAAATTATTGTACTTTTGTACCTTTGTTGTGTAATGTCACATCTCTGCCAATACCAAACAAAGAAAAAAAAAATCCCCTGTAAATTTAAATACAGTATTTGCGGGATTCTTTTGGGAAATTATTTAAACAATCACACCATTCATTACCAAGCATAGCAGCATGACCAAAACCACACTGTCTGTGTTCAAATGTGATCCGAATACAGACACTTTTTAATGTCACGAGTTTTTCCATAAAGCCATAATCATCGTTAAGGTTTAGATACTCTGTTTATTGAGCATTTAGAATGGGTTTCATTTAAAAAACCATCACCAGTAACCCTCCGTAACGGTTTTAAAGTGTTGATTGAAATAAACTTTAATTACAATGCAAGACAATATTAGCAAATAAACATGCATACAATTCTACATTTCTACATTATATAATACATAAAGGTTTCTATCAATAGAAAATATAAAAATACCCTATTTACATACTTACATTAAATCAGTTTTAACTTAAGTAATTTCTTTATATACATGACAGGATTTTATTCAACTGTAAACACATTGCAGCAAACAGAATTACACTACACGTTAAAGCACCCAAGCTCAGAAACGAATTTTCTGGATTTTGTTTCTTCTGATCAACTGTTAAATTGAATGCAGGGTAGGATTATATATATATACATATATATAATGTTTACGGAAAGCATGCAAAGTAATTGTGTTGTCAATGGATACTTTACTGTTTAATCACTCACTGTTAAATCTTACAACACAAAAGCTGTTTGAAACACTGAACTAATCTTGCAGGCTGACTGACTGTCAACATTCCACATGGAGCAAGAGCATCTTCACCTTGTGCCTCTGTAGAGGTTATGAAATGATGCAGTTCTTGCTTTTCCGGCGTTTACGCGTGTGGAGTTGTCCGTGGCCCCCCAGTGGGCCGGACCCCCCCATTCCAGCGGAGGTGTACTTGTGCAGGAGCTCCTCACCTGTCAGGTAACGCAGCTGCACCGGTCGGGGGATGGGCTCCCCCAGGAAGTAGCCCTCATCATCTGACTCGGAAGAAGAAGAGCAGGTGGAGCACCAGTAGTCGTCTTCGTAGTCATCCCACATGGGCGGTCCCAGGCGGTGGCCAATGGGATTCTGCAAGGTCAAGTCCGACGTGGTCCGTGGGCACTGTCGGTAGGAGTCCTGCCGGAACCGGGCACTGCCCCCAAACGGGTCCCTGGTGGCAGCTGGCAGACAATATCGGTCATAATCCTCTTGGACTCGCAGTGGGTGGGGCTCCCGGGTGGGACCGCGACCCTCAGCTGCCAGGTGCAGGGCGTTCTCGGAGCGTGAGCGCCGCGAGCGCCGGTGACGGCGGTGATGGTGCCGCCGACGTGGCTCTTCCAGCTCGGCGGCGCGTCGTCGCACACGCTCGCTGGACGGCGCTAGTCGTGTGTTGTTGGCACTGCTCACCAGGCTCAGACGGTCCTCCTCCTGGTAGGCGAAGCCCTGCGGCAGGCGGGCCAACCCAGGCGACTCCCTGCAACGCAGCGGATACTTGAGCTGCTGAGGCTGTGCTGGCTCCAGGTCTCCATATGGCTGCACCGAGTTCAGGCTCTGCAGCGACTCAGTGCTGCGGAACTGCAGGGATGAGTTCAGTGTCCCCATGTTGCTCTTCTCTGACACGTTCATTCCAGAGTCCTTACTGAGGTCTGGCATAGAGAACCTAGACAAATGCTCCTGACGTTTGCTGCAGCCGTCCATAGAGGTGCCTGGACAAGCCGAAATAAAAAATCTTTGGGTATTTTTCCATAAACTTAAATTAACACAACACAAAAAAACGAAGCTATTAATGCGTAATTGAGCAATCAATCAAAACAAATAAGTATAAAATTTAATTTTCCCTCCAAGTATGTCTTTTACAGTCAGTATAGCCTAAAGTACCACTGTAACCCAGTTAATAAATAGTTACACGTAAATTTAATGACAAATTTTAAATGTCATCAATAGGGGGAAAAAAATGCTAGTTATCCAGTTAACTCCTTTAATTCTAAGTGATTTTAACCTGTATTTAATAACCACTTGCTTACTCACATTATTAATTCATGTTACATTTTGACGGTACAATAACCACAGCGATGCAGGTACCTGTTGCATTGGACAAGGCAAGTGATTCCATGGACCCACGAGGTGTCTGCTCCAGAGGGGTGAGCTGCTCAGTGAAACTAAGTGCGCTGATGGGGTTCCTGGTGCGGCCCAGCTGGGCTCCAGCCTCCCGCTCCCTCTGGAACACGTGTAGGCTGACGGAGCGCTTGTCAGGGAACCCGTTGTGGCTGGCCTCATTGAAGCTGGCCTGGGGTTTCAGCTTCGATGAGAAGTAATCACTCTGGTCCTGGCGAAACAAGTTGTCGCTGAAGGAGTGTCCCTTCAATGCTGCCACCGGGGGCCGCTTGGACCCGACAGCATCTTTGGTCCGTTGGTCTGAAGGGGTCCCAGGACTCACAGGGGTGCCGTAGCCCGTCCTCATGTTGCACTGGCTGAGCAGTTGCAAAGGACTGGGTGCAGTGTCCACGTGGCCCTCAGGCGCGTATGGCTCGCTGCGGTTCTTCCACGCAGGGGGCTCGCGAGTCAGGCTGGGTGCCTGGCTGGACACGCTCAGCAGGTCCATCTGCAATGAGAGCGGGTCTATGTCGGCTGAGAAGCGGCCCGACGGCGTCAGCAACGCTTCCGGCCCGCTGCTGCTCCTGCCACCTTTGGCACTGCGCCGCGACTCGCGGGACCGGGTGCTCTGGAAGGCAGAGTCAGAGGAGTCGGAGCCATCCGGATCCTCGCCAATGCTGCAAGAACGTGAGCAGAAGATCTGGCCCTGCTTGGGCAAGAAGGGACGGCCCAGCAGAGACTTCTTACAGCGGGCACAGCAGAAGCAGGACTCTGTAGCGTGCCAGTGCTGTCCATCGTACGTCATCTGGCCTTGGTCAATGCCTGCAAACGTGAAGCATGCCCATGTAAGGAAGGTGAAAGAAAAACAGCTTTGTAGAAGACCCATAATTTAAACAGTCATGTACAAACAACCAAGGACAATTTGGAAGAACACAAGTCCAGTAACAGGGATGCATTTGCTTTCAAAGCTGCAAGGAAACCGTCCAGTTTGCACGCACCGGTGACAATGACACAAGCTGTCCTCTTCAATCACCCCACTGTACTTACTATTTCCTATTAGTGGTTTTCAATTCACATTCAGCCTTACATGCAACCGAAATGAAACATCTGAGGGGTAAATAATTATAGCCGTGTTCTCCCTGCCAGAACTGCAAACGCAGTGTGAGCCTGCGCAAGAAAAACCACACGCTCAGTTTCTCTCCTCCACGCCTGAAGGACAGATCCACCTCTGAGTTCGGCACCTGTGCCACTGCGCTTGGGGGGTTGGGGGGCGCACATGTCGATGCGGAAGGACCCGCTGACGGCTCCTCACCAATGTGCTCGCCACAGGCATCGCAGTACTCGGCGTAGAGTGACTCGAAGCAGGCGCAGCAGTAGGGTCGGCCTTCCCGCATGATGTAGCGCTGCCCGCCCAACGACGTCTCACACTCGAAACAGCAGAAGTGCTTCATGTGCCAGTGTCGACCCTCAGCCTCTGTGCACTCATCCGCAAAAATTATCTGGGGGGAAGTGCGGGGCGTGGGATATGAGCACCATTTTTCAAAGTCAGGATATGTGAGAACAAGTAATATAAAGGATGTAACAAAGAGTGACTGGACAATACATCATAGTGTAATGGTGGCAGCCGTACCCAAACACCACATATGCTTCTGCAGTGTGTCATACATGCAGAATAACATAACATCATTGGTGAGGTACTGACATGCATAAGTGCCACATTTTAAAACCCAAATGACTAGTTTTCAAACCAGCTATTAAAACAGTCCATCAAATAATTACAACATTACTGCCAGCCTTGTCTCTATGCATTTGGACAGAACATAAGCTTAATAACAATGTTATATTCTCATATTCATATAACTCTTCCTAACATGGTTTTGTTTCAACATTGGTATGGACTAAGTCAATCCCAACCCCTCACCCAACTCAATACACACAAAGCACAATTTAGTACTCCCATATTAATGGTACAGACATCTTTATCGACCATACCCAAATATAAGCCCTTACTTCCTAATACAGTTTGTCCAAACAGTTTGTCAGTTTGTCCAAAGGGTTTATCAAAGGATTGCACAGTAAAAGAAAAGGCATGAAGGATATTACAGGGCCCTATTTGATACCTCACCTCAGAAGCAATAAAAGGGTGCCAGCTCACCTCATCACAGGCCGAGCAGCGTGGCTTCAGTCTCTCAGCATGGTGCCGACCACAGTAGATCTTGCCATCCTGGTAGAAGTAGATGAGGTCCACAAGGAGCTCGCTGCAGATGCTGCACACGAAACAGTGGGGGTGCCAACAAACTCCGTGGCCTGCTCGCGACGCAAACACGGCGATGTCCCCGCCGTTTATCTGCCCGCCGCACTAACAGACGACAACGGCGGGAGAGATGGAACCATGATGTTACCAAAAGGGTTCAACACTGACAAGAATCTGCTATTGTCACTCTCAAGTGTTTCAAAAAGGCTGTTTGCTTTGTGGACAAATATTACATTTCATTGACTGTAGTGTTAAAAAAAACAGAAGACATCACATTATAGGTAGAGCGAAATTTGCAGCCAAATCCATATGTGACTACATGGTTTTAATTTAATAACCAGAAAACAAACGTTTAAGCTTAGCCCACTGATCAAGTTCTTCCTAATATCCCGAGTAATTTTCTTACCATTACACATATTGCAGCTTTGACCGCTGCTGTCAACATACGATACGGTGCACATTTCGCAGAATTTATGTCCAAAAACGTGCGATGCGCACGTTTGCTGAACCACAGAAAACGTACACAAAGCACACACTGTATTCCTGAAGGTTTAGTGAGGAATCTCAAAAGGAATGCATGGTAACCCCACATACAGCCAAACAGCAACACCATTCAGGTCAGCGCCAACAGCCGTGGTGTAGCTATAAGACAGCAGTGTGAGCCACGGAACAGGCTGTTTTTCCTAACATCTGTTAAAGCACGGGAACATGAGCTAAGCACGGACTGGCTGCCAAACACAACTAATCCATTTTGCAAACACGTGTGTGCACTGTGAGTCGCAGACACTTAGCAGCCAGGTAGACTCATGTAAATCACAAAGACAATAAATTCATACATGAAAAAAAGCAAGGCACAGAAACAAAATATGCACAGACATGTGAGACCAGCTATTAAACAGCGTATGAGAAGGATCAAAATATGTATCAAATCTGGAGTGGAATCCTACTAAACCAAAGCAAAAGCTGCTTATTGGTTTTAAGATGATGCTTGGCTATGTGTTTTATTGCTCTTTTGCTTCTAGTTAACCTTCATGTTCAGGGAACCCGGAATACACACGCCTGGGATTTCCCAACATAAGGTTCAGGTAAAAAAGTCGAATAGCTTCTTCTCCTCATTTTCTGTAGTTACCAGAAGTGTCTGGTCTTCAACTGGGTCTGAGGCCATGCCCAAAAGGAAGTACCTGTTCACAGGTGGCTCCGGTCATGGTGACCGGGAAGGGCCTCACATTGCCCCGGCCCAGATTCTCCCGCTTGCGCTGGTTGCTGAAGAGCTTGAGTTCTCGCTTCTCCTCCTCGTCCAGAGTGTTGCAGTAGCGCACCTGAGGGATGCAGAGACACGTGGGCACGTGAAGCCCGGTGAGTGCTGAGGTGCTGTGTCAAAAACGCAGCACACAAAGGCAGCTGTGTCCACACGCTATACTCCCACATACTAACATGCAGGAAGGACAGACATATACGTTCTTACAAATATCGTTCTGAAATGTACCCTAATTCTACAGGCAGTGCACATTCTAATACACCAGACTGACAATCTCATCCACAACATTTAAAACTGTAATTTGCAATATCAAACCATAAAAAATTGTTGAAATTTTTATACAATAACCATTTAGTAACAAGCAAGTATGCAAATACAGAACTGCATTTAATAGAAAAAAGCCTGTGTATATTTACTGGCTCCATATAAAATAACTGCCTGCCTCCCTCGCACTGGCTAGCCCCCAGTCTTTATCTCTCTCTCTCTCTCACACACACACGCACACACACACACACACACACACACACACACACACACACAAAAAATAAACGTGCTGTGACCACATTACCATGACTATGTGACCCACCCTTGTTAGGCCCCAGAACTAATGTGGGGCTAAAGCAGGCTCTTCCAGGCCCTGGGTCCACACAACAAAAGGACTGCTCACCTCATTGTCGTGGGGAGGCAGCTGATGGAGGAGCTGTTTAATCCGGTGCTTCTCCCCAGGGCTGTTCACGTACGGCACTCTGTCCTCTGGGAATGAGCTGTAGTACTGGTGAACCTGTAAACAGAGGACATGCGGCAAGGCCCAATTTTATCCACCTGACCCATCCGACCACACCAGAAAGCTTGGCTCCTCTCAGATATAGGACACCATATTTAAAGGTGGTGGGTGTGCATTTTAACTGTGTTTCTGGACGCAAAAGGATTGCATTCCACCTCATCACTGTTCTCTTTGAGAGCAATCAGGGACAGGGGCAACACTGCCGTTGTACAGCTTTGATTTATAGGTTTCCAGTGTGGAGTTAATGGAATCCAAGCTCCCTCCTTCTCCACAGACTAAAAAAGAAAAAAAAAAACCCTCTCTCTCCTCACCCAAGCCTACAGAGCCTCTTAATATGCTTCGATCGAGGGGATGCGTAACGTATGGCATTTGCGTCAAGCATATGACACAAAAAGACAAGTTAAAAGGGAGCCATGGCTGATTCCGCCAAACACAGTTATGCAAGAATAAACAATACGGTCACGGGGTAAACCGGAGAGCCCTGTGGCAATTTCTGAGAATGCTAAAGAATGCACGGCCCTCAGATGGTGGTGAAGCGTACAGACAAATCGGCCATCATTTCCAACCAGAAACATGTCCTTTGAAAATGGAAGGAAACACCGTGGTGAGCGAGAGGTAGTGCCATCCACACACTAATACACACCACTTGGGTTGTGTTGTGCATGAATATATCACCCTGGAAGACAGAAACATGTGAAAGCAGAGCAACTGAACCAAAGCTAAGACCAGGGGGGGTTCCACTGCTGTTCCTGAGAACAACAAACGTCTTGATCAGCATCACTCCACACTCTCGTTACTGCAGACAGATCCATCACACAGTCCGCCTTGGTCTTGGGGAATTACTTTCAAATACGTTGGTTAACACACAGAGATGTGGTTTTGGGCTCATAAGAAATAGTTTCTGAAAACCAGCTTGTCGTGAATGATGAACTTTTATGTTGCCTGGGAGGTAATAAAATGAGAATTTACCATGATGTACGTATGGTACGGCAGCCTGCTATGGGCGAAATTAGTGTTTGCAACGGCTCCTCAGAGTATCACTTCTAATCTACGATGGGATCTAATATTTTTTCCTTTACCTTTTTGTTAGCTTCTGAACTGTCTGATGGAACAGGATTTGTAGCATCATATATAAACACTTTTGGGATTTGTATGTGTCATAAACTAGCAATTATGGTCAGGATCCATTAGATTACACACACACACACACACACACACACACACACACACACTATACCAGGCTGATACAAAAAGAGCTGTTCTACAGCATTGACCTGACAGCACGGTTCAGCATAAAAAGATCCTATCAAGTAGAGACTGCAAGAAAGTAACTTATCAGGTTGTAGAATGTCCAAGACACCAACAGGCACTTCACCATTCAGCAGAACCTGACACCAGTCATTTCACAAGAGCATGCTTGTTTAAGACACAGTCCAATTAGGAGTGTGCCTTCAACTCCCCAGTGCTTAGCAAAGACCAAATGAGACATTCCCATGTGATACAATTCTCTTTGGCTGGGAAGCTCAATTAAAGCCCTTCTCTACTTTCTTGTTCACTACGCCCAGATCCACTATGACTCAAACCACCATGAAGCTTACAGGAAAGACTCATCTTTTCTCGTTCAGAGAGCAATGCAGGGGCTTGGAACAGCAATCCCACCCAGTCTACAGAGTCTCTCCAGCAAGATCAATGCAAAACACAAGAAAATTATGTGAAGATCTGATTTGAACTTTCGATTTTGCACTGCTTTGTTTTTCTTATTCAAAGAACTCTGGGAAATTTTTGTTTTCCTAAGGAAGAAGCACTAGCAGCCAAGTCAATGTTATTAAAGCCAAATGCTTCAGTGTTAATGACTGGCGATTTACAAGAGTTCAGCATTTTTCAAACATCATGCTAATGGAGATCAAGCCCTCCAAACCCAGCATGAAGCATGGACTCTCCTAAAGAAAAGCATCATCATCACCATTTGCAGGTTGGAGGAGTTTGCTCCATATTCCAGCAACATATTGGAACTGAGCATAGTTTAGCCTCAAAGAGTCATGCATCTATGGATAGACCTGGAAAGGCAACACATGGATCTAGTACACTGAAGGACCTATGGAGCTGTCAGGAGTCAGATTACAGACCCAGCAAACAGAACCCAGCATGATTTTCATAGTGGTGTTGTGACCTCAGCAGATTAAGACAGACTATCCACATTAAACAGAATATACTACATTTCCATACTTTTGCAGACATGGGGCATGAGCCAAACACCACTTCACAGGCCAGGAAGCTATATGAACAAATCTCTAAATGTCTGAAGAGCAAGTAGTGCTGAAGTCTGCTTGCTAGACGCTACCGCTCATGTGGCATCGATGACAGGCAGAACTCAGGCTGTTATGCATTAGCTGCACCAGGGCGTCTTGTACAGCCAATCTGCTCCTCCGCATAGCTACTACCTCAAAGATCAGGTATTACAGAACCCAGGCTGAAAAACTGGCCTGAGCTCATCTGTGAAGTTAGGAAGAAACAGCCTGTTCTGAGTATTTATAAAGGTGAGCAAGAAGTAATTTACTTACTAGACAACTCATTCTTTAGGAATCTCATCTTTTGTATTCAGCTGCTCTTTGTGAATAATTTCACAGTTCACACAACTTTTGCCAGTCTCATGAAGCTGATTCACGCACATAAGAAAAACAAAGACCAAGAATGAACAATTATTGCAGCCCCCACGCCTCCCCTCAAGACAGGAACATTCAAGACACCCTGTTGTCTTGCCATATATCACCAGGTTTTTAATGTTTAAGTAAAAAATAAATACATAAAACAAGCGGTTATTTTGTTATCCAAAAGTGCCAATTAAAAGGTGATTGCCCTTAGGCTGTTTTCACCTGAGCTCTAATGGGGAATGGTAGATATGAGAACATAAGCTGTAATATCTGCAGAGATGTGTTTAGGGGTCTAAGCAATGGCATTACCTGTTCTGGCTTCAGTCCTGGAGGCACCCAAGCATATTCCTCTAAGGCACACCCTGAGTCATCATCAGAAGTGGAGTTCCTCTGGAAATCGTACATCAGCTTGGTGACCGTCTTCTCCATCTCCAGGGGCATCACGGCAACCACATGCTCCTCCCGTGGGCACTTACAATGGAGACAAATCTTCCTATTGGATAGTGACAGACAAAGAAATATGGGTCATTTCAGAATATGACCGATAAGACACCATTTGACACAAGGATGTTCTTCACAATGTTGTATAAGACAAAAAACCAGAAATAACCCACATATTCCCCCCCTCACATTTCCCCTCTTAAAAACACAACATTGTGTGTGTGTGTTTTCTGACCATTATAAGGCTTACATCTTATGACAGTGGGTCAGAGGTCATATGGGACCCTGGTGTACAGCTTTGCAGTTTATAGTGAAAGATTTTAAGCCTCAGGGCTATCATGAACATATGAACCTAAAAGAAATTAAGTACAGACAATGACAATACAGAGCAAGTTACCCATGTCATGGCTGGGACCATGTTTAATGCTCACATGGTTTGTTTACTGACAAAATGGTAAACAAAATGTTGAGGATTTTTGATTTGTTTCAACCACTTATTCATTATATATCAACCACAGTCAGTGGTGTCACGTAACAAAGTAATACTTTGCTACAGTACATAAGTGTTTTTGTGGAGTATCTGTACTTGAGTTTTAAAATTTCTGTTGACTTTTACTCCACTAATTTTCTTAAATAAAATGCATACTTTTACTCCAATACAAAAATGCCAAAGTGGGAAGTGTTACTACAAAAAAAGAGGAGACAAAAGAAGTACCAAAGTTTAGGTTTTGAGTCTGTTAGTTCAACGTTACAAGCTCAGGCAGGTCAAAAGAGCAGCAGAAAGAAGCTATCGTGGAAGCAGCAGCATCCTTCTCTAGCAGCAGTGATGCTTCCCCAGCACCTGCTACGTCTGCTAGCATAACCTCTCCAACAACACTTCCTACTTTAAATGAGTCAGAACACCCTTGGGCATCTCTCCAAGGCATGTTCTCCTTTCTTGGCGTGAAGGATTTGTCATATTGAATGAAATGCCTGCTGTGCTTGTCAAAAAGCATTGAAATTCTGGCATTCAAATACATTGAGGTAAGTTATACAAAGATAAATGTTATGGAGTTATGTGGACTTATATAAAACAAAAACGTTAATGTTAACATAATGTTATGTCAGTACTGTGACTCTGATCCTAACGTTATGTAGACTTTGTACTAGTCATGCCGCATTATTGATTTTGCTAGCATTAACCTTAGCTAATGTTAGTTGGACACAAAAATACCAAAATCAAACATGAAATGAACAGTAAACAAAATGGCCTGAAACAGTACAGATATAACTTGCCTATTGTCATTTTGACCTCCTTCTAAACAACTTTATTTTTTTTTTTTAAAAAAAAAACAAAAAATAAAAAATTTTATCAAAATTTACTTATTAAATAAAAAAAATAAAAAACCCAAAAATTAATAAAAAAAAAAAAAAAAAAAAAAACTGCAAAGTCACATAAAAACGAATATTAAAATACTCTTGGGCCCCTGTATCCATGGCTATTACATTCGAAGCGCTGCTGAAATTTGAAAAAGGAACTACAAAATAAAAATTTGGAATTCTTCAAATTCTTACTGCTTTTTTAATCTCTACTTTTACTTTAAATACTTACATACATTTATTCAAAGACTACGTTTCATATTAAAGTACAGTCAATAACACTTTCATACTTTCACTCAAGTATTACAATGAGTGACTTTGACTTTAAGCAATTTTATAGTACTATATCTGAACTTTTACTTAAATGTGGCTTTCAGGTACTTTATACAATACTGACCACAGTTATACACATGCAAAAAAATGAAAAATAAAATAACGCATATCCAGGAAAGAAAAAGTATTGGCATTTCAAATCAAAATTTACTGAGAATAGTGACACACTCCTTCTCACTGATAAGCAAAGCAGTGTCTTACTTTCTCCGCTCTGAAAACAACTTGGCTCTGCCAGAATTCACCATTTCCTGTTATACACATACAAGCAAACAGGCCTCCTGCATCTGGTTAGTATTTAGGCAGCTGCAGAGGCTCGCAGTACTAGCCCCCCCCCCATCGCCACCCCCAGCTTCGAAAGACCATGAGCCACTAACCAAGGAATACAAGGAGCACGTCAGCGGGATCCGTTAACATGCTACAAAAGGAGCTGCCTGCTTATGACAAACCTCATTACCGACTCAGACCCTCAGAAGCGAGAGGACCAACGAGGGAGACCCAGATTTCACCAAGCATAGGCTCACGGGGGGACGCAGGCTTCACTGTGCATTTGACTGCTCATATCTTGACAAGTCAAGAACAGCGCATGCTGGTCAGGAGCTGTTTGGAATATTTATAATGACATGCAATGCTCTTAATTTATGAGCAGAACTGCCAATTAAACTCTCATTAACAACCCAAAGCATTAAAAACAAATCCATTTATTTCTAATTTACAATAGTCAATTCATTCCAAAAGTAGAGAACACTAAGAGATACTACTAGGAGAGCAACGATGTCTAAATGAGCAACTAAACAATTATGGTATTCTGTTAGAAAGTACTGCTAACTTCCATTCATTATGTGTGTAGGTGGCCTGAGGGGTTGGGGAGCTACACCAAACTTTGCATGATGAGTCAGCAAAACAATGTTGGGTCCCATTGGTTAGTTCTGATCTGGTCCTCAGCCAATCAGATCACTGTCACTGGAGGACCAGGAAAAACATTAACATGCTATGCAAAATGAGCTCCATTAATATTCATGAAAATAGCATTAACAGCACAATCAGCTTACAGGCAGACTTAGTCATCAGGATCCTGACGGCCCATTCAGTGACATACAAAAAAATGAACATGCTGCTTTGGAGAGTGAAGCCTAAGGGTCCTCTCATTAGAAAGCCACCGCCACGCTTTATCACCGATACATATGTAATTAAATAAGACAAGACGTACCTCGTCTAATGTGGGTGCTACCATCTATATTACAATTTGACCGAAGGCAAGGCTAAAGTGTCAGAAACACATTTCATGCCATAAAACAGGCCTGCATCCACTGCACCAGCGGGGAGCGATGCGAGGTCGGTTTTTAACACGGGTTTCCTCGCATGCTTTCACTCCGCACGTTGCAGTTCGTAACCCTCGGCCACCCTTCAGCTACCTCCTGAAATTAAAAGCAGCAAGGTTAGGTTGACTCGGTCCAGATGTGGGACAAGGTCATGGGGTTACCAGATGGTAACACAGACGTGGCAAGGATGGGTTTGAGAAAATAAAGCCCGCATACCCATGCCATATTGAGAACTTAAATACACAAACGGAATTTTCAAAAAGATGTCCGACCCCCATCTTTTGGTTGAAGTCTACATAATGTTAACCGAGGGAGATTAAAGGGCTCATGTAATACAAGTCCCCTCTTCTGTTAATGTTTAACTGGAAAAAGAAGAGGAAAGACGGAGGCGACTTTTAAATGACAATATCCTTCTGAAAGGGCTTAAAAAGGGTGGAGCATTGAGATGCCTGAAGAGCAGCTGAATCTTACTGGACTGAATGCACAGCTCAAGCCCTTTCACTGTTGAGTGCTAATTGTCATACCCATAACCAAATTACCCAAGCGAGAGCACTTCTGAATCCTTGGATCATGCCACAACAGATTAATAAAACCCAGCGTGTTTTATCTTTCAAAATGATGCCTGCTTAAAAATAACAAGCCTTTAACTTGCCCCTGCCTAGCCCCCTCTGACAGAAGTCTCACCCTGGGGTGTCAATGCTGCCCTACACTCAGGCATGGAACATGTGGCCTAATCACAGTCTCCAGACCACTGCGTGGGCTTGATGTGGTTTCTTGAAAAATAAAACAAATGCTGCCTTTGCCTCTCTGGAGGGGCATGCAGTCACTGCTGGTCTTTCTGAGCATTCCAAAGGGGATTATACAACATCTTTAAATGCCACTTCCCAAATCAGAGGGCTCCCATCGGCCACAGCAAGCGGCCATTTCTCAGCTTCTCCTCTTCCGAAGTATGTGGGGGAAGAGAACTGAGTCACAACACACTTTTAACGGTCATTTACCACAGAAAAGACAAAAGAGTTTAGAGAAAATGTCAGCGAAATCGACCCCCTCCCCCTCCAGTCGGAAATTACTTCAATATGCCAAAAGTACGTTTGTGAAGTTTACCAATACCGCATCCTACATCACTGTTAAACTAACAATTCTGTGAGAAGACTGCTGAGCTGAGCTGCTCTCAACAACAGAACACTAAGGCAGACCTAACACACTTCCTCTTTCAGCATATGGGCACTTGTGCACACTTACTGTCTCTCTCACTTAAATGTGATCGCGCGCGCACACACACACACACACACACACACACACACACACACACGCACACACAAACTTTGTCAAGTTGTAAGTTAAAATGCATTTTAAACAACATGCAGAAATAAAAGTGTTGTTTAAACCTTCTGTTGTTCATCAAAGTGGGCAGGTCCTCCGTTAGTGTTAAGTACATACAGTTTCACATGTGAATATTACATCATCTATGGAAAGAGGACATTTTCTCAAACTGTAACTGAAGGAGCAGTCGGAACACAATGAATTGCGCATAAAGGATAAGAAACAAGTATAGCGCAAGCAGGGTTTGTGCGGATAGATTATAACCAATATAACAAAACCCTGCTGTTGTGTTACTGGGTTTATTAGATGGACCAAAGCTTTTGGAAACGAAAAATGCAGGCTTTAAAAAACCCCGGTGAATGGACTCACAGGAAAAACGCTAATACACTTTAACCTTTTACAATCGTACAGCAAAGTCTGCCGAATTCCAGTTAGTGCAAACCCAATCCAGATTGTCCCCTCTTTACTCAATTACTCCCCTGGAAGATCAGGAAACGCAAAGCATTCAAATCTCATTATGAAACATCAGTCACACCACAAGATAATGCATACATTTACTCCGGATCTTTAACACAAAAAACAGAACGACAGATATGACAAACTGTCAACGCCACTACATTTTACAGCACATATTAAAATCACTCCTATGTGAAAACATTCTCAAATTATGAGATAATATCACGGCGTCTTGACACAGCACATGTAACGATATTTAAAAACATGTACACAAGAGAAAACTGATGCGCCAACAGTTCGAGCACCTTGCTACCTAAAACGATGGGAAAATGTTACGTACCGTATACCTGTAGTTCCCTTATACAGCGATCCGTTATTAGAGCACCTTAGTCTTTACAACCGCAAAATGAATAAACAGCGTCCAGTGGGATTATCTTTCAATTTAAACCATGCTCAAAATACAGTCACCCGTACAACTTCAAAATATAAATAATCGAAGGCACATTTAAAATATGGCAGTGGCTACCTACTGCGGTTTCTTACCTTCCACGACGTTTAAAAAGCAGAGCGTCCTCCCTTGCATTAGTTAGTGTCCCCTTTAAAAGCGCTCCTCGTCGCCTTTTCACACCACTTCTGAGTCGCAGTTCTGCCACGCATCATCCCGCTCGCACACTTCTCTCCTTATAACACCACAGGCTGTTCCTCCACGGTATAAATCCTCTAAGCGAACACATGCATTAAGTTTTCTCACTCTGAAGAACAGTCATCGAATCGCACAGCAACCCCGACTTCTTTCTTGTTGAAACGCCGTCCGCAGACTCGCAAACCTGGGTGCGTCAGCAGCCACCTCTGAAAATCGGACTTTCTTTTCCCAATCTGCTTTAAAAATACGACATCGCGCGTCTTGCCACAGTCCTTACGTATCCCACAACCTCAGCATCTTTAACATTTTGTTAATCAATTGACGCTCACAGCCGCGCAAGAATTTAACTTGATCTGCAGCGTCTCCCTGCCAGAGCATGCACGAAGCTGCGCTGGGATAGTCAGACCCCGTCTGTGAACAGCAGCCAGCTCAACCCCTTGAATGCTAATAAGCGTCAGTGATGTCAGTAAGTCACCGTCTTAACACTGTTATAAATAGCAGCGTCAATGACCAGCGCTTCAGTTCTATTTGCATGTAAATTAGCCGATTTCTCCGAATCAACTACCACAGTTAAGTAGGAGTCGCACTCCTGTGAGAGCCACAAGATTAGTCCTAATTAAAAAAAAAAGGGGGGTTACAAAACGTTACACACAAATATTCTAGATTTACAAATCTTAAAATTTTTATGAATGCGCAAAAACAAGTGAAAATAAAACTATTGCTAGAACAAAAAATTTGAACCACTTTGTAAACAATATCGAATTATAGACATTTCAGCCTGGGAGGGGTTTGATATACTGATGCTGCTTAAACGGATGCTGCTGTAGACTGACTGCGCAACATACTAGTTCGCTCACTGATGAGAGCAGTTTACGAACGTTATACGTAATACGGTCTGCACAAGTACAGACTTGATTACGCGTATTATAATCACCAATTGTAAAAATTTCGTTCGTCACGGATCTATCCATGTACTTGGTGAGCTCTCATTTGGCAGCTGCGTCTTTAACGATAAAGCCACGCATAAAGACATGTCAACTGTAACATTTATAACCGTTGAATTGTATGGGATATAATTATCCTCACTTATCAAACACACAGGATAGCGTGTCTTTTTTCTCAGAACCACAATACAGTATGGCTTCCATGCAACAGAATTATCTCACAAACCTGGGAGAATACTGTACTCAGAAAAATAATTCATTTTGTAAACACTTAAATAATATACATAATATACGCATTTGTAAACGGGAAGAGTCCACAATCAAACACATGGCGTTCTTCAGTTTTGGAAGTTAATACACATTTGGATTTCCAAGTGGTTCCCTCCTGATAAAAGTATGCCCGTTGTGACAGATATCAGTCTTGACATACATTTGTGTCCATATTTCACTCACTCCAAGTAAAAATAACTTGTGTTACAAACCATATACGCCTAGAAAAAAAACAATCCTCTTTTCAAATACACCAGCTGCTTGGAACATCAAATGGTCTTTGAACCAATCATCTGTGGTAACATCAGAAATATTCAACAGCAGCAGCTTTTGTTGCTATTGACTACATATACTTGTAAGAACAAAAGTTATTCTGTGCATTTAACCGAATTCCTGGGGGAGCAGTAGGAAGCTATCACACAGCACCCTGGGAGCTAGTGCAGTGCTTAAGGACACACCTGGTGGCTATGGCAAGAGTTGAACTGGGAGGCTTCTGTATGCCAGCTGGATGTTCTACCTATCGAGCTAACTAAGAAGGATAAACTGTTGCTACATAAAGAATGGTTAACTTTTGATGAATTAAACACAACCTAATCAGAAGGTTTTAAAATGTGGCAGTGTGTTTTAAGGCTGAATTCATAGGACAGCAGAGAATAGATCCTAGATGAAAAAAAATATATATTTTTTTTGGGGGGACAGTGATTTCTGTAAGCTGCGGTTAAAGTGCAAGAATGCACATCTATGCAACAAAGTTAATACGAAAACTCACACCTGCTGATGGGGGTGGGGGGTTGTGTCCTTGATTAAAATTTGCTTTGGTTCGAACATGTTATTTATAGTGCCAGCCACTAACAGCAAAGGAAAGAACATCTTTACCCTTTAAAGCAACCTCAGGCCTCAGCAGGCAGAAGCAAAGGCATTTAAAAAATAACCTCAGTATGTACCGAGCCTCCAGACTCAACACAATAGCATGGCTTGTCATATTTGTCCATCAATCTGGAGCCGCTGACTTCCTGGAGCCAGCTGACCGGTCACCCTTCCTGCACCTTGTTCCTGGCTTTGATTCCACGCTGGCACGTGGGTGGCTACATTTTCTGGCACTGGAGTCCATCCATCTTGAACTGAAGTGCAGCAGTGACTGTTTGCACTGTACCTGGGGCATACTTGGGCTTTTATGAAGGACAGCACATCCCACCCCTCTCTCTCATTGGCCAATTCAGTTTCCACTGAGAGAGCTTCGCTTGGGTTTCAAAAGTGCCTCAGTTAAACGACAGGCAAAGCAAGCACCCACATAGCTCAGGATGGTGATGTCTGTAACACACAGTGGGTCTTTACATAAGCATAGTAGAAGTATGGTGGAGGGGTTGTGTTGGATTTGTGGTGAGGTGTTGCTGGTTTAAACTCTGTGATGGAACATCACAGATGAAAGATGTTTACTGGTGCAAAGAAATTCTATCAACATGTGAATGTTGCATTACAACACAGCCTTTGAATACGATATTCTAAAAAAGACCAAAGATACATTCAGTCAGGTGCTTAGGTATGAACATACCCTTTATCCTCACAATACAAATGTTCCAGAATGCTTTTGCTGACACCTCAAATACTGAAAATGAATATATTCATAGAAATTTCCGACAAGATATCATCTTCCAATAATATTTTTCCAGCCTTATCAAAGGAGAGGAAAAGAGGACAAAGAAAGAAATGGCAACAGAATCCCCTTTAAAAGATTTGTAGCAGTTTAAAATAGCTTATGTACCAACAGCTGAGAAAATCAGTTTTACTTTCCCATGTTCAATGAATTTTCTAAGAAAATCTTATCTTGTTACTCATGTTCTGAAAAAATCCACTTCAGGCACATAAATTGTACCATAACTTTATGGGTTAACACAGGGCTAACATATCCTGGCCCACTAACTTAGTACTGGAAATTGGTTTTTGCTGGTTAAAAATATGAATAGTCAAACGAATGCTGCAGATTGGGCTGCCCTTGCATCATGGTTCTAGCATAAATCCCATTTTCCTCAAGGCAGCCGTCCTGTTAAACAAGCACTGGAGGGGTTTTTTGGGGAGGGGGGACTGAATGTAGTGGTGGCAGCCTTCACCATCTCGTCACGCTGTTTCCAATCTCCTCTTGCACATTGTTTAGCCAGCCTTTGTGTTTACAGTTGCTGGGGGTGGGGGGACAGGGGGGTCATAGGCCAATCTGAGCCATTGGTAGATTACCTCATGGGTACCATGTTAAAAATGTGTCCGGCGAAGAGAAGCCATTGTGCAGTTTGTGTTAAACTATAATGGGCTTAATTTTGCACGGTGCAACAGTAAAATGATATTTTAAGGAGGGGATAATGAAGCTGGCCCAGGCTGAAATTTAATTTGCACTGCCATTATTTCATTTCAACCCCCATCCGCCTTGTGCTGGCCTCCCATCTCTGCTACCCCACTGATGCGGACCTGTGTAATTCATTAGGCCAGGCTGTGCTTGCTCACCACACTGAGGGGCCCTGCGTTGCGGGTGACCTTGTGAAGATCCTCTGCAGCCTATTTCTACCCTTCCTGGCCCACTTAGAAAGGAGCCTTCCGTTGCTAGGACACATGGGGCCTGAGTATCCATCTCCAAAAAAACCCAGGACCAAGGGGCCCTGACAACCATGTTTCTGAACTGCTTTTGTGGTATCCACCATGTTCAGACACATATGGCTTTTCTGACACTGAGCAGAACTGGGTCAATTTGTGCCTGCAGAAGTAGTGCTGGGTCATCACCGCTGGAGGACACAAGGAGATCAGGACAAACACAGAACAGTACCAGAACAGCCCAGCAATATGGATCCACACAAGTGAAGCTGATGGGTCAACACGAAATGCTTCTTTATAAGCTATATTACAGATGAATTCAAAAAATGAAATAGGAAGAATTATCTGTCACATGGGACATCTTATGAAGGCTTATTTGGTGAACCAGAACTGGTGGAAGAGTCCGACTGCAGAGTTCTGGTGACGTTTTTCCAACTGACTTCTCACTCGTGCCATGCTATTTAAATGGAGGGGGAGGGGGGAAAAATCATAAATTGACTTCTGGGGGTTCAGGTCTCGTTTTCTCCCTAAAGAACTGGATATTTCCACTCACTCAGAGAAAAAGCAGCAGCAGAACAGAATGAGCCTTCCAGATTTGTATTTCACCATTCCTAGTGGAACCACTGCCATTTCAATCCTCTAATGATCGGATATCGCTAATGTGTCGTTACAGTGACGGATTAAAGCTCTATGCTGTGTTACTGAAGCATCAGCTGAACGTAACGATTGAATCTGCGTGTTCAGTGTATCGGCTGGCTCAGATTTCCTCTCTTCGGTGTAACTGTAACAAACAAGTAGATATTAAAAACCACTGCATGCAAAATTTTACAAGATTTCTTGTAACCAGACATCATTCAGTTCACACACTAAATGTAAAAAATAACGCTAAACATATTTAAATGTTTATAGCGGCATATGCTGTAAAAGTAAATCAGGAAGATGAGCTGCATTGGCTTAGAACCTGAAGGCCAGACTTCGCTAAATAAACTGAAGCTGAGGAACATCCTGTTTAAATATTTAGCTTGGGAAGAGTGCAGAAATGGGAGAACACTCATTTATACACTACAGTTTTAATGGTTCCTCTGAATTATTGGGAAATAAGTGCCATTTAGCTCCATAAATCAGCATTTTTAAAAGTCGCTCACAATAGTACTTGCACTCAGCCACAAAAAAGTAAAAAACGACTGTTTGTAAGAGCATTACGGGAGAAAAATTGCTATAAATAATTGTTTGACATGAGGCAGAGAGAGAAATGAGATACTGCCATTTTTACAGGACATTACGAGAAGATAAGTGAACAGAGAAGGGAAACACTGAAATCGAGGCACTGATTGCAGGGTTTTCTAGCCCTTTGCTAAAGCGCTTTGCTCACTGTCACTCTTAACACTAGAGTGAAGACTCATGGGTAATAGTCTGTGCCAGTGAATGCCACAAAAGTTGGTCTGTTAAATCTCACCTCAGATCATGCATACAAAATGCAGTGAGCGCCAAAGCAGCTTGGTGCTGCAGACATGCGAGTGTCATGAGGCTTTTGTGCATCTGACAGCGAGTCGGTCATGACCGCATGGTTTGACCGAACCTCGTCATGCTCTCCTTTGTGGGGCTGAAGGGCGGAGTCTCTTTAAACTGGTGACTGGACACAATGCACTCCAGTGTACTGTAGCGCCCAATGGTCCACTAACAACATCAGTTCCAGGAAGGGCATGGACCTCGAAGCCACACCGATTCTGTGTCCTGTCATACAGCCAGACCAGACTCTTACTTCACCTGCTGCGTGTGCGTGTGTGTGGTCATCCATTTCTGGCGCATCTGATTTGCCAAGGTTTTTTTCTGCCTACTTTAAGATGGAGAGATCCTTCACAATCCCATCTGTCCCATGTGAACCATACACATCAGCAGCCTCACTGCTCTTGTGACAATTTACATGCCGTGCTGCCAGTGCTCTCCTTATCCATCCCCATAGAGGATTTTCAGGAGTTGGGGAAAAAAAGGCAGTTTAAATTTCATATTCTATGCCACCTCAGATACAGTAAAAATGGAAGCTAAAGCACACATTTCATTGTCTATTACGAAGTATGATATTATAATTTACTTAAAAGTAAACTCAGCCTACAAGGTAGTTTATTGTAGGTAGAGGATTCATGTCTGTGAAGATTCTGAGTCGTTCAGGTGAGGTTATCTGGAAGTTTAGTCATGTCAACTGGACTTCTTTCTCCTTTACGCAGAAACGTTTCACCTTTTAC
>JABJVR010000356.1:0-21344 GCA_025773905.1 Chitala chitala | reverse complement strand
CCCCCCCCCCCCCCCCCCCCCCCCCCCCCCCCCCCCCCCCCCCCCCCCCCCCCCCCCCCCCCCCCCCCCCCCCATCACACCAGGAATGCAGTGCTGGAGCACAGACTCCATGATTTGCCAGGTCACAGACAGGTTTTAGTACTTGTGGCCGTTCTGGAGAAGGTGGGCGTAGTGCAGCTCTGTATGCCAAAGTGCAGCTCTTTCACTGCGGCTTTTTAAACCCCCCCCCCGTCTCGAATTCAGTAAGAGCTAAAGCTAAGAGCTGCTGGGAGTCCAGCCACTCAGACCCGCCGCGATGGACACGTCTTTGCTTTGCACGCCTTTCGCAGAAGACTCGAGTCGAGTTCTGTTGAACTACCCAATGTAAACTAATTGTGCAATTATACAAAAATTAATAAAAAAAATAACCAATGTGTCCCGAAGAGTCATGCCGGTAATGACCGTTTTGTATGTACCTGCCTTTGTACACGTATGTACGTGAACAGTCCTTGGCAGGTTTACCTGAACCTGTGCATCGTGTGCCTTACTCAAGTGATCGTGAGTACTCAAAATGTCTTGTCTTGATCTCGTTGACTTCGGAGCTGCCGTCAGTTGCCCTCTTCCCTGCAGACAGAAGAGCTTGAGGATCTGGCCGTAGGTCACTCACGGTTCTCAGAAACAGGGACAAAACGTTCCAGTGTAGCATGCAAAACTAATCTTGAGGCCGATCACTTGAACATCCAGTAGTCCGAGACTTGCTTTGCCATCTTCCCGTACAGTCAAAGGCTGTTTTTTATGTTAAATGTGTGGTTGAGTGAGGAGCTGATCAGCTACAGTGAGGTGCCATGCAGAGAATGTATTATAGCATCAGAATGCAAGATGCTGCTCACCATCCCATTCAAGGCTGTTCATCCGTCTGGTCTGACACTCGAACCAGACATAACGCATCTTTTAGATTAAAAATTGATTTCATTATTGTTTCAGACTCATTATTATAAAGGGTCAGCTCAACTTCAAAATCCCCTTGCAGTGAAAGGCAGATTTAATTATTTCCAAGATTTGTAGTCAATTTGGGTGCCGACACAAGTCAGGATGGTTTAAACATACAATCTGTCTTCAGGCAAAAAAAAAAAAAAGAAAATCTGTCGCAGTTCCTTAATTTCATCATCGTGAACATGTTGAGAACAGGATATCGGTTATCCGCACGAACCCAAAGATGCGTTTTGTTTACAGGCAAAGACTAATTACACAGCTGCCTGTTCGGAATGCCAGACCTCTGCTGGTCTTTTTCTGTACAGTGTTCAGCCACCACTGTTCAAACTGTAACCTCAACCATTTCATGTTGTTGAGCTGCCTTGTGTTGACACCTCCCATCAGACTTTGCATCTCAGATCACAGTTTGTTGTTGATTTTAAATCGTCATACCAAGCAAACTGACAGCTGGAATACGTTTGTGTTTTGCAGAGTATTTTAACATGTAGATATGGTGTAAAGCTGTACTGTGAATGTGTAAAACATTATGTTCACTGTTTAGGACTTTTTTTTTTTTTTTTAACAGCATGTGTAGTTGAAATAAAACATTACTGCACAGAAGATTTAGTCATGAAAGATGGTATTTTCAAAAGACATTGTACAAAAGTGAAAGCCATCTGTAAAGGTTAGACTGAATGTCAAGCAGTCATTACAGAAAATTCCTATTCATTGCATGTACATCTACACAGCAGTATTTGGCTCTTTAGGGTCATTAACTAATACGTCTAAGTGGGAAATGAATGAGGCTAAGATCTGCAATTACAGCAAGGAACTGCCAACAGACTGAAAAAAGCCAAAGTGTCAGTGACTGCTCTTAAAGCAGCCCATCAGTATGGTTATTTGCCATATTTACAGCAGGCCCTGTTGGTGCGAATGCTGGAGTTCGCTCCTAGTCCTACTGATTCAGATCTGCTAGACTAATCAGGAGCAGTGTCCAGCAGAGCTGTCTATCTTTCGAGCCTCCAACGTCCTCCAGGCTCCTCACTTTTCTTCCAACAAACAGCGCTGAGGAAAGGCTGTTAGTCGAGCACCTTTGAGCTTGTTTGGCTGAAAACCACCTTGACGTCTCTTCAGGTCCATCGCCTGCAGCATGGTCAGTTTGTTTCCACATCTTTACGGTGCAAAATAGCCGCACGATTTACGAAAGCCTTTTCAAGCCACAAAGGGAACCAGAACAAAAAGTCTGCCACAAAATCTAATCGAGACCAGTTGCTACAAAGCTAAAAATGGCATGCAAAATTGTTCGCATACACAAACCCGACCAGCTTTTTCCTCAACAAACCATCTGTGCGAAAGCCTTTTGAATAATGATGGCTGAGAGATGTGCTGTTCTTTTTCAGGAAGTACACATACTGTTCAGTGTGGGGCGTGAATATGAAAGCTAAGGCGCTACCTGACTGACACCATATCTCCCATGGGTTTTCCATAATATGGGAAAGGTTCCAAGGCAGAATCTGTCTGCTCTTCCACACATCTGCTGCATCCTCTTGTGTTTTCTCTGCAGCTGCTTGGTGGCTTGTGACCTTTTTTTGGTGGGGGGGGGGGGGGGGTTTACCTCCAAAGATGCAACACAAAAACACAATGATTTAAAAAATTTCATTCTGGGAATTAACTGTGACTTATACCATGATTGCATTGCTTATTAGATGCCAAGTTAGTGCTGCAAGGTAGCGGATGACATCAGTGGAAGGAGCATGTCCCACATAACAGCACCTCATGAAAGGCTGCGTTTAGGGGGGTGTTGTGTATCATTAGTGTGTGGGTTCATCCATTTTAATCGCATAAACAAACGGAAGACAGATGTGCCCTTTGTGTGCTTTCTCAAGGATAATGAGGATGCTTTAATGGCAGCTTTAGAACACATACATTATTTACCAACACTGATATCAAAGGGAAAACAGTCAGTATAAAGTCGTTTCTAAGTGCGTTTCTAATGTCACGCTCGCAGTACATCTCCTGTCCATGTCAGCAAAGTCTGGTAATGCGTGTACATATGAATGTCATCCAATTAAAGCAATCCCTACTCTGTAACCCTAACACACATATTATAAATCAACGTCTAAAACTGAAAACCTTGTTACCTTGTTAGAGCTGCTGACTGCTAGTGCACCCCCTCGGATGAAGCTTCGCCCGAGGGACACCACAGGCCTATTGAAACTTACTTCAACACCTAAAGCAAAGGAGGACTATATTGTGTTTTTTTACATTTATAGTGCTACTTACACAGTCAAAGTCTCAATAAGTACCTGTTTATTCTGTAATGTAAAGCGCTTTGAGGCACATTGTTTTAAAAGGTGCTATATAAAAATAAACAATTGAAAACGAGAACAAACACAGCACTTGACAAAGCACGTCAGAGTTAGAAGTTTGTCCTCGTTGCATCAAGGCGCCGTTTAAAGTGGAGAGCACATTCGTGGGAAGAGTGGCTGCTTTGTCGTAGCCCGCCGATGAGGGGGAAGGCCGTGCGAAACCCCCTTTGTGCGCGTCTGTTGACGGTTTCACTCTCACACAAGTGCTGCTTCATTTACTCCGGCGAGGGTTTTGAGAAATCGCACCTCACTGTAACCGAGGCCTCCCTCTCCTGCCCCCGAACTCTTTCGCATGACCGAGATGCATTCCCAACGCGCTGGTGAGGGCTGCCTTCTGCTTTGCATGCAGACTGCATGCTCCCCCTGAAGTCACCGCTTCATCAGATAAATAATAACAAAGAGCAAAACAAACAGTGCGAGAACTCAATGGTCTCGAGGTCCTGATGCCCCACTGTTTCAACTACAGCGCTTTGAACGAAGCGCAAGACATCGCATCAGCCACGAACAAGGGAGGCAAGACAGCGCATGTCCGCCTCTAATTCGCCTCAAAGTTCATTCAAAGGAATTTCAAGTGGATTTCAGAGGGAAGCCTTCGAAGCCAGCGAGCCATTCGGTACAAGGGAAATAATGGAGTTAGTTTATGTGCACGGCGTGTACATGGGGAAGCTGGCAGAGGGGAAATAAAAAAAAAAACACCGTATTATCAGTTATCCAAAATCTATTCAACTAGAGCAGCTGAAAAGACCAGAGGAAACGTGCCAGGGCTGCATCACCCAGCTCCCCGCCTGATCTTACTTTGAAAATCTCCTTAATGGCTTTCTTCCAGGAGATTAAAAGGTAGCAATTATGCTGAAATTAGTGCCATGCAAGTCCCATTCTGTCTGAAAGTACTTTGAATGTGAAACCTTTAATTACAGCTTGACATGTTGATTATGAAATGGTGTCTTAACAGAACTTTGAAGAGCACAGAACACGTTTTTAGGACTTCAGCTGTCGAGACAGGTTTCTGGCAAAATTAGTTTAAAACCTACCTGAAAAAAAGAACATAAAGCATTTTATACGTCATATGAAGAGAGATGACTGATGTATTTTTTAAAAATGGCAAATGCTGCAAAAAATTTGTTAAACCTCCTATTTAGAGGTACAACAACAGGGTTTATCCTGGAACCCTTTTCTAGGGCTGAGTCTCCATCCTCCAGAGATCCTCCAGACCCATGGAAAAGCTATATGTTTTCTTGCAAATAACAATAAAGTAGCAGTTAATATTTGCTATATTCAGACTACCACACTTATGATGCTCCAACACTTTCTGACACAAAAACACAGAAAGAGGGACAAACATCTAGGTTTCTGAATATCAACCACCCCACTAAACTAGACCAAAAAACGTAAGGTGCAGAAGAGAATCCAGGGTCCCGGCCACCTGAGCAGTCAATGCAGGAAGAAAAGGGTGAGAGAGGTGTTGACTGGAGAGGGCTGGACAGTGAGCCACCTGAAACACACAGCCTGCCATGATGAGCAACACTGAAAACTCCACATAGCCTGTGGGGAGGTGTGGCACGAAGGACGCACTGAAGGTACAGCTGTTGGTTAAGTGCTGACAGCCAGTGAGCTAGGGAGTTTCTCACACCCACTATGCCCCGCCCCTGCACATGCCAGACTCACGGCAACCAAACAAAAACACAAAGACCACATGGTCGGTGTGCGAGACGTGTCTGTGGTGAATGAGAGAGGGACAGCAGCCATGAGGGGAGGGAGGGAATACACTTCAGCTAATGACAGAGCCTCTTCAACTTTTGGTTTTATTACAAATTCCAGCTGGTTAAAAACACCCATACCCACAGGCAAGAGGAGCAGACAGTTCGTGTCACGCCTCACCTGTGAGGGTCTGAACTTCTGCGTCACTCCCCCAAACTGCCTGGAACAATTAATCACACAAGACAGGAGTTCTGTGTGTGTGGCAAACATTTTTAAATCTCTCTCTCTCTCTCTCTCTCTCTCTCTCTCACACACACACACACACGGCTCTTGTCAGAGCAGTGTACAATAAGATACAAACTGCGTCCATGTCCAGCCATCACAGACATCAGTGTTGACAGCGGTACATTTTGCCAGTGACTAACTAACACTAATCTCCTGTTTTTAAGAAAAACCATTTTAGGTTTTGCAGTTTGTCATTGTTCCCTTAATAAAAGACATCCATGTGAAGCAGCATATCAGTAAGTAGTGACATTTTCAAAGGTGGATTATGAAGATGCAGAATTAAGGGTTCAACAGCGAGGTAGCCCGTGGCATTTCTGTTGCCAACGTTTCAGCACTCCGAATTGCTGCTCCACCTACAGCGCAGCGCCGTACCGTACCGTCTACCTCAGTCAACGCTGACCCTAAAATGCTGCCGTCTTTAAATGTTTAAATTTTTATAAATTTGAATATCTTACTGTCAGTAATGTTTAAAATCATATAAAATGTACAACACCAATGCCAGAGTTCACACTACATGCATGTAAACATTAACTCCTATGTCCACATCCTGGATTAATCTGACCTAACAAGATATAGATTTTTCTTTGAATTTTCAAATGTTGTACACACTCAAGTCTTTTGGACAAAAAAAAAAAAAAAACCCCACACACCGCGTCTCTGGACTGGACTGTGCTGGAACACGAATCCATCCTGAGGAGAGACTACTTATGTGGAAAATCATGGGGGTGAAGTGGGGGGGGGGGTTAACCATAGGCAACGGTGCAACAGCTCAGCTTCCTAAAGAGCTGTCACTCTGAAAGAATAAATTACAGCCTTTTGGCCCCCCCCACACAGCAAGACACTGCAAACAGGAAATCCACACTTCTTCTCTATCACAGCACACCTACCATGACTCACGTGTGTGAGTCCCCACACACACACACGACTGTCACAGTCTGATGACTCTCTACGAAGGGCCCGCTAATTAGAGACTGCCATTAGTCATCACAAACGCCAGCCCAAACAAAGCACACCGCCTGCTCCTTCCTCTAATTATAATTAAAGCCCTAACCAATAAAGCTGCAGAAACAAAGTAAAAAGCTGAGTTTTAATTGGCTGATAGATTTCTTGGCCTTGAACCAAATATGCCCGGCAGAATCACGTAGCTCATAAATTTCAAGCATCTGTACAGCCACAAAAACACATTCACGCCAACCCATAAACAGCATCGTGACACCTTGAATGTTGTTTTGGGATAAAGGAATAATACAAAACAGGCAAATATTTCATGTAAAATTTCAATTACAAAATAATCCTATTGAGCACAGATGGAATATGACACGCAGCTCACAAACCAAAAAACATTAGCGTTTATCTGAGGAGCGGTTATGACAAGAGAAACACGTCAGAGGCATTTCAAAAGAATTTGAGATTTCTCACTAAAAGATAAAGTCCATTGGATTTGTTTGTACCTAAATGATAACTGGTTCTGTGTTAATAGAGAACACAGCACAAATGTGTGTATATATATATGTGTGTGTGTGTGTGTGTGTGTGTGTATAAAGTCAGTGTTCAGATACTATGCGAGATCAGACAAGTTCTTGAAACAAATGACATGTCTGCTTTTGAAGACATCACAACGGAAGACTGTTATGTCTCATAATATCCTAATTCTTTACTCAAACAACATCCTGTGTGAAGCACTGACTCCTGCAAAACAGCCCTGGCAATACTTACTGGTGGCTCAATGCATACAACATCAGGCTGGGATGCGGAAGTCTCCTGGTTCTAATCCCAGCGCTGCCATATGTGTCCTTGAGCAAGACACCCAGCTCCATCTCATTGTAACATGTATGTGAAACGCTCCAAGTTACTTTGGACAAAAGTATCCACTAAATGAATAATTAACAAAAACACACTGATCAGTCCAGGAGTTGCTATCATGAACTACTACAAATTGGCTATACAACCATCTTATGCCAAGGTGTGTTCCGGTAGCGTAGTAGTAATTCTGTTACCCCTTTGCTGCTATAACATTGACAAGTTCCCAACTGTGGGAATAATAAAAGATTCTTATTTTGCGTCTGCTTCAAACACACGATACAGAATAGACTGCAGCGGAGCAATGTGTAAAATCAAACGTGTTGAGAAGCCTACAAGAGCCACTGTTTTCTTTGTATTGCTGATGGGAAACACATTAAGTAGCAAAGGCCATCTTTAGACACCTGGCATACCCGTGTTCTGCTACTCCGACCTTTACGAGTGAGAAGGTCACGATTAATTTGAATAGGAGCCCTTTTGATGCCGGCAGGGTGGAGCCCAGCTTTGGCCTACTGAGGTGGAAAGGTGGCAGGGGGATGGGGGTTACTGCTGTTCAACCATAAGGGGGCAAAATGGCATAACAGATTGTGTGAAAACCCAGTTTCACAGCCAAACACAGATGGAGAAGTCCAAAGGAAACTAAAAGAATCTCAGAGGAAACACAGCCGTAAAAAAAAGCGCTGGTGAGAACTCAAAGTGGTTAAAAAAAGCCAAGTTTTCTTTTGTTCTTTAACAGCACGAGACATTACAGTTTACTGCAGTGCTCAGTACAGTTTCTGTGCATGTGAGCTCAGCCCATTTGGGAAACCTTCTCTTGGCCACTTAAAATCCATACATGCTACAGCATGTAAGAGGGTCCTCTCTGAGACCAGGTGAGCATGCCAGGGACTGCCTTTTCTCTTTGCCTGTGTCCCTCTTACGTTACCTGGCCGCTTCTCAGGCTACACATGGTGGCAGGACCATACCGCTGAATTACAATGGGTTAATTTCATTATCACACCCTTATTTTGACTCTTTCTTGGCATGTGAAAAGGTGTGTGTAAATTTGCCTCCCCTCCCATAATGAGACTTGCCTATCTTCCAACCTTCCTATGCCACAGGGGCAACCAGGACTCGAATTCACGACCTTGCAGGCTGCACAGAGTTACCAGAGATGATTTAGCCCACTAGCTAAAGACCCAAGTCTCCTGCTTGGGGGACTAATCGTATTCTTGTCCTGACTTCTAAGGGATTCACTCTACAACACTTTCACATCCGTTACACCTACAAACTTTTATACATTGTTCTTCCACACACAATGTGTTTTCTTTGATTAGCCTCTTTATAAATGTCTAGGGGGAAAACATAAGCCAACATGGACTTAAAACAAAACAAAGCACTCGATTTTCTGAAAACCACAGTGGGAGGAAAAAAAAAAAAAAAAAGTGTTTTAAAAATCACGTTATAATTCTCTCCTCAGTATCGTATGTTGTACTAAAGACAAAGTAAATGCTTTCCCTAAACGGCTGCACTGTACCTGAAGCCAGGTGTGCCAGCATCCCTCAGCTTCCTGTTTTACAAAAGAAATCCTGTTCTACCATGTGATCAGTGTCTCTTTTGTGCGTAGCCTGGAAACAATGCCTGTCATTATTTTCGCGTAACAAAAAACCATTATTGTATTCACACACAAAAGCACAGTGTGCAGCTACTGGTTAATGGAGGAAGGAGACCGTTTCTCCTCCAAACGCTCCGAAGAACAGTTTCAAGGAACAGCAGTGGAAATGAGCCCATTTTTTGAGCAAGAACAAAAGGTATTGAGGAGAGAAATTCTGGATAATTGCAGTGTTTCCCCCAGGCTATTTTGGAATGACCTATGTTGAAAAATATTTAAGTATTAATTGACAGACGTAATGACTTAAATTTCACCCCCAAGTGACATTTAAAAAATCTGATTGGTGAGGTGTACAGATAAAAGACACACGACACAGTCACAGAGCGGCTGACGGACAAAATCCTGGGTGTGACAAGAAACCATGAGGCAGGAGGGGATAAGATGGGACCCCTGTGTTACTCTTCAATTCAGCTCAGTTTACCAGACTGTCCCAAAAGAGGAATCAGAAGGACAGATAAGAAAAATAAATCACTCTTATTACAGCAAAGATTTTTTTTTTTTAGAACTTTGTAACACATACCGTACATACGCTTGGATTCGTGCAGTTAATACTTTTAATCAGGTCGTTTTACTAAGGTGAAGACTACTTATTCATGTCAATGACACCAGAAATTAATGAAAGATTAGATATTTTTTTCTCAAGCCAGAGAGTACAGGGAGAGCTGCCAAAATAAGTGTTTCACACCTGATATTCATGGACTCTTATACTTTAATTACAAACAGCCTGAATGAGACTGTAGTTAAATGTGAGTAAAACCATGCGGGAGCTGGGTAACGGCATGCTTGTACCAGTAGCCAACAGACACGAACTTCAGGCACGCACGACCCCCAAAAGGCATTTTAAAACATCTCCTTTGGACAGATGGTCCCTCTGCATAGGTGTCCTCTGGTGCATATCTAATAGGACAGCTGATTCAGCAAAACGCACAGTAAAACAGAAAAAAAATAAATAAATAACTGGGTTTTTCTGCTTATGCAGAGTCACCAATGGGATGAACGTCATTAAAACAAGGAAAGTAACGGGGGCTGTTTGCCTCGCAAAGACAACATAGGAGGTGCCATTCACAGCTCCCTCCCCCAGCCTACCAGCCAGCACGGCCAGTTCAGAAGTGCAGGGTGTGTGCCCCCCCCCCCATTGTGTGTACAAAGCAGTTTCACCCACTGTTCTCACCCCACCAAATCACACCAGGTCACTCTACTTTGTGCTCTCGACCCAACTGCTGTGTGAGCAAGCGTGCCCCTTTGGGGGCTAGAACGCACGCACACGCACGGCACTGTGGAACACAGCCCAGTCATCAGGCTTCAGGTATGCAACTTTGCAACTTGGAATGCAACAAGGCAACCAATAAACCATACTGCAGTGCAGGGCAGGACAGCTAAACGTAAAAAAAATAATAAGTGCCAACGACCGCACTGGGGACGCAAGCCTAACCACGCTCTCCTCACAAATTAGAGCGGGCTGCTAGAAGAGCTGCCGTTAACCCCAGCTGACCTCACAGAAATCCGCACGGATGCAACACAGAATACATGCGGCCAAGGAGCGCTCGGTTTAATCAGCGCGCTCGCGGGCGCTGGCCGGCACGCTCCTGCAGGACCGCGCTGCTCACGGCGCTCAGCGTGGACAGCTGGTGCTCAGTTTATCTGGCATATGGACCGACTCCAACATGCAGCAATACGCTCCCCTCAGCATTTTCAACGGACCCAAAACAACCCTACAATTAAGAAAAATGCAATTAATTACCAGCCCTGAAGCAGCAACGTTAAAAAATAAAACAAATCGATGATGGCCTGAGCCAGACTGACTGCTTCCTCATTACATTCATATTTCCAACAGAACTTCAGTATGTACAGGGACTTTAAATATATCAACAACAACAACAACACACACACACACACACACACACACACACACACTATGTATTTATTTAAAGGTATCTGACTATTGAATTCTCTTAAGCAATAGAGCAGATCTGTTACTAAGGCAATATTTTAAACTAGAAATGGAGTTTTTTTTTCTGAAATGGAAAGCCTTACTATTTAATATGTAATTGACAATAGATGTTCAGATGCTCAAACCCAACCAAAGCAGAAGGAACAACTTTTATATCATAACTTCATGCATGAGTTCTACAAAACCAACACCAAATCAAAACCCAATATCATGATACAGGCAGCTGCGTAGCAAGGACTCCGGGATAAATTTAAAACTTTGTCTGATATTCTAAAATTAAAATTAGCCCCCAGGATCCTCAGCACATAGCCTTTCCTGGAGGGGGGGGGGGGGGGGGACACTTCCATTTTCACAATATTTCCTGCCCTCACAGGCATCTCACATCACAAAGGAAAACTCAGCCGACTCCTCCAATTCATCCAAGTGTCATCCAGACGGTAAGCAGCAAAGGGTTCCTAAAATGCGCGTAATAAAAATTTACAAAAGCAATCTGCACAAGTCTGACCCAGGTACACAGAAGGTAGCTTTAGGCTCAGAAGCCACGGGGCACACACATGTAGAGACGGAAACATGCTCCTCACTCATCTTCAACACATCGACACCCAATACCTGTTACTTGGCACCAGCATCACTGATTCTGCCAACATGGGTCCTCTCTTCTCCTGTTGTTTCTGTCCCTGAAACCCAATTCCCCAAACTAACCCAGCAGTAGGAAGTTAAAGGGCCACCCCATCTGCTGGAATGAGGATTTCGGTGACCATTCACTATGCTCTTACTTCTGAAAACACTGCTGCATACACAGTTAATTACCTCTCTGGAGGGAACGAGTCATATTTTCATATTCTCTGCGTCCTCTTTTTTTAATCAGCCAGATTTATTGCTCATCGACGTCGTCATACAATGAATGAGTGAGATAAAGACAATGGCGTTTCACCTGCGCCCTGAGCCCCCGACAATCGTCATCTCCCAACGCAATAAACTATTCATAATAAACTTTTAGAGCTTGACTAGAAAAGAGACAATCCAGTGAACCTTTTTACTACCTAAAACACAGTTGATATTTATCATACGAATCATGAGCCCCGAGGAATGTGACAAAAAACCATTACCTGCCAAAAATAATGTGAGAGTCGGGTACCGTTCATTAAAATGACACCCGCAGTTTTTGACCTTTAGCAATGCGGTTCTCTTTCCCGGAGAGCAGTTCATCAGCACGATGCCCTTCCACCTTACCGAAGAGAACCGGACCTGCACCTCCTCATCAACATAAATGAGACGCCCGGTTTTACCGCAGTAAGACTGGACTGCGCCTCTCATTTCAAACAAATCCTAATGTCCTATAAAGACGCACTCATTGTTTCTATACCCGTGGGAAAAACCTGCCTCTCAGAAACAGGTGTGCCCAAATCAGTTTTATTTTGTGTATTCATTCATTTTCTTCACTTTTTTTCCCTGGAGATACTTCCATAATTCAAATTTCTCTGCTACAAAACCAAACAGTAAAACTGAAACACTTTGTTTTTATGTGTCACATAAACAGAAACTCAAACCCATGACTGCTTCTGTTCTGTTTGTTCTACGATCTCTTGTTCGCAGTTCAAAGAAGCGGTGAACCCAGCTACTTTGCTGAGCAAAAAAAAAAAAAAAAAAAAAACATAAAACTGAGTTTGAACATATGGCGTTGTTAGCACTAGGCTGTAATCCAAAGGTTAACGGAGCCGATCTTATTTCGTGCACTCACCTTGCAAAGCTGAAATGTTACAGAGCACGCCACCCAAGAGTGATGCGATAAAAATGAGAACTACAAGACCGAGCACCTGCTTTCAAAAACTGATTTCAAACGAACACGATACACACAACCCAGTTACCACTGTATTAAAATCAGTTATACAAATATTTTTATATATTTCACATTTAAAACGTTTATTAAAGTACTTTTTTACTTATTTATAAATGGGTGTTTTTCAGCAATAAACGGACAGTAATCCACACTTCATATGTTCACAAAAATTTTTTCCAAATTTGGAGACAGACTATACGCAGGATAGAAGAACAGAAGCACAGCGGATCATCGGCCATATTCATTTGTCTGGCTGTCACAATTCAAAAGAAACCGGATTAGGAGGACTACATAGCAAACCCTTTCAGGAATTGAAACCACCAATTTTCAGTCTATACAAAATCAAATTATTAACCATTACACTGTGGGATAACTAAAGTGCACTACAAGAAAATATATTTATATTCCTAAACAACATTTTCATTTATTAGTATTGTTTATAAACAGGTAGTCAGTGACACAATAATACTGAAATTGCCCAGAAAATAACTAAATAAATAAATAAATTAATACATACATAAAAGTTTAGGCCTAGATTTTATTAAGCCACAGTGAAAATACTGGCCTTCGCTGCCATCTTTTGGTTAATTTTAAAACAACAGGAACTTATTTGATTTAAGATGTACAGTGTTGTTATTGTTTTTAATGTGAGAATATAATTGTTACTTTTGTTAAAACAAATGTGTTTCTTCTCCGCCTCATAAACCCGCTTAAATAATAACACATAACCGTTTTTCTACCTTAATTTGTAACACCGAAAAACCTGTATCCAAAGCATTTTTTTAAGGAGACAATATTAAAACTTGGACTTACAGAGGTTGTAACGTCTTGTGTTGGCCTGTGCTTCCAGGGTGGCAGAACCTACACTTACACACTACGTCCTAATTAAACAGAAATCAGGACGCCAAGCCTATGATGCTATATAAAATTCGCTACTTAACTCGGGAAGTTACCACATGGCCTCACGGGAGTTGTAGTTCCCGTCGCTACCCTCCCGATATCATTATCTTATCAATTATCATGTCATTACCTTTAAGAATGTTGGCCAGTCCTAATACGGTCGAAACACGTAATCTTCCAACATGCACGTTATTCTACAAATCAGTTTGTGATTGTTTTGGGACATACTAGCTGTAAATTAGGGGAGATTGTAGCATTCAACCCTTTGGAGGATATCAGCCAGCACTGGAAATTTGGGAAATGCAATGTATAAAAATAAGTATTTGTATTTCTAAACCATATTTAAAATGCGAAACCCTTACTGACTTGTCAATAATTCTGTGCAAAGATTCAACGAGTTCAGAAAGGTCCGAAGTTAGGTTTATGGCATATAAATTGTTGTCTGTGTCTTATTAATTAACTTAACAGGTGATATTCTCTCGAATATACATAAGGACTCATCAGTATATTATATATAGTGACCCTTCAGTAGCACACCGAATACGAACAATCTATGGTCGACTCGTTCTTTGGTCTATGTGAACACAGTACGTGCACTGCAAAGACGCTGTGCTTTTTTCTCTGCGCTGAAAATATGTCTAACGGAGTAAAGATATTTTGTAGGTGTTTTGTACACAGTTAATGCTATTTATGTATGTGCCAGTTACAGTATAGCCAGACGTTGAAGTGCATCATAACATATCAATTAACTGTTCCTTATATTTAGACAGCCTCACTTCTGGAAAGGAGGAAACTGTCCTGTCGTTCAACAATAAAACACAAGATGTCGCCATAAGCAAAATATAAACGTTTCTCGTTTAGTTTTACTATGACTACTATTATTTTGTGTATAAGGTACTAAGGTCTATCTTTTCCATCAATAGTCCAACAGTTTATCTTTCACAATGTCTTGAATGAGCTGAAACCTGTCCCAGGCAACCTAGGGCCAACCCATTAAATGGCACACACACACAAACACACACAGACTAGATGCTAGGGTATCAATGTATAATAAATGAAAGGTATTTACTTTGTGGTTTGGTCTGTTTACAAATGTTTACAAAAGCAAATAAATGAAATATAGGCTACTGCTACCCCTGTTGTCCATGCTTGAACAGGTACTATATGATTATGCATCCAAAGGCTAATCAATTTAAGTATTTGGTGTTAGCTTTACTGGTGCTACTTATAGTTATGCAATGTATGTACTCCAAAGTACATGGCCCAACCTGCAGAGTTCATATGGGTACCACCATTTCAGTCACTTCTCTGGTTAATATCTCTATTATTGTCACTACACAGGCGGTGTGGTGGTTTGCACTGTCACCTCGCGCCTGGGGTTCGATTCCCACCTTGGGTCTGTGTGTGTGGAGTTTGCATGGTCTCCCTGTGCTTGGTGGGTGTTCTCTGGTTTCCTCTCACAGTCCAAAGACTTGTGGGTTAGATTGACTGGTGTTTGTGCTCTGGGATGGGCTCCAGGCTTCCCTGTGACCCTTAGTAGGATGAAGTAGTATAGAAGATGACTGACTGTCACTACATATCAATGGTACAGTTTAAATAATTTCAGTAGTTTATTAGCTAGGGCATCTGCTGCAAATACAACTCCTCTATGGGGATTTATAGCAAAGAAAGTGATCCTGTCCCAACACTCCCTGAAAGCATTTCACAAACACTAAAATTGAGGTAACTGCCATGGACCGGGCCTTCTGGCGCTCCTCTGTGCACAAATGTGTGAAGCAAACAGGACAGTTGCTGGAGAGCAAAAGAGACAAGCCAGGAAGGCGTGAAAGAACAATCCTCCAGACAACTGATGTCTACCTGGTCCCATGTCCCCACTGCCAACATATTTTCCGTGCTAAGATTGACCTTATCAGTCATGTACACACTCACAGATAAATTCACACCCTCCCAAACCTTTGGATGGCTGACATGGTCCTCATTGAATATTCACGGTCGAGCAAACATTATTGTTTCTGAGACAGTGTGCACATATAAATTAAACCACTAAATTCTACAGTTTTAAAACTGTGTGGGTTGGTGGGTCACCTGCTGAGCTCAAGGCAAACTGCTCTTTCGCGTTTTATCTCGTGATCCCTAGTCCCGTGTTAAATATGACGGTCTCCTTACGCAGCCAAGCCTCTTGCTTTTGGAAGTTCGGATTTTTGCTCGGACGAACAACGTGGAATAGGCTTAGCAGTGCAGTCTTATGACTGCGCTCTCCAGACCATAGCTGCGTCACACTGAAATTAGGAAACAATGAAGTCTACATTTCTACATAAGAGGAAAAAAAGAAGAGAAGTTTTATTTTATATTTTAGGAATTATCATGTGTTTATATTGCTCTGTACACTTATTATTCAGAGTTGCTGCAATTTCACCTAACAAGCGCTCTGCAAGAATACGCCGGGAAGTTGGTAGGATTCAATAAATGTCGGAGAAATTGTATTATGGGTTATGAATCTGAACTTTGCTCTGTAAGGTAGAAATTAAGGCCAGTCGATTATACAGTCTCATCTGAGATAAACAGTGAAGTGACGTGTTCAGTTACTGCTGTATCGCTGTTCTGATATATTTTCTCAACAATGCAACTGATGCTCAAACTCGTATTAACTAGTAACGCTTTAACACAAATGTTATCATCTGTTTTTATTTTCAGAAAACGACACAGAATGCATAGCCCCACTGTCCTCGGAGTTCCCGGACGGTTTTTTCACTGTTCAAGAGCGGAAGGATGGCGGGATTGTAATTTATTTTATAATTATTTTCTACATGCTGTTGGCAGTATCGATTGTCTGCGATGACTACTTCTTACCGTCACTTGAAGTCATCAGCGACAGTAAGTGCCCCGGTGCGTCATAGCATCTTTGCATTTTTTAATAACCCTTCGTTATGAATGACTTGATCCGTTTTTATATTTCACGGTGCACAATGTCCCTGAAATGTCCCGCAGGTCTTGGGCTTTCGCAAGATGTTGCTGGAGCCACATTCATGGCAGCTGGCAGCTCGGCACCTGAACTAGTGACAGCTTTCTTGGGTATTTGTGAATATCTTACTTTATATGTATTCGTGACATCAGCGTGTTTTATACACGTTGCAGCACATGCCGTGTGTCGCTCTCATTGCATTAGGTGTCTTTGTCACAAAGGGAGACATTGGTTTGAGCACCATTGTCGGCTCTGCCGTGTATAACCTCCTCGGAATTTGTGCTGCTTGCGGGATCCTGACCTCAGTGGTACGTATCGCCTTTAACGCAAAAATAAACTGAACTTTTGGAAAACGTTAACTATTTTAACATTTAGATTACACTTTTATGCAAATATTTTGAGAAATGGATTACGTAAAATTTCTGGACAGCGTGGTGGAAATAAATAAAGTGTTTGAGGGTGAGTGCGGCGAACATCCGCAGGTGGGACACCTCACGTGTTGGCCCCTGTTCAGAGACTGCGTGTCTTACGCGTTCAGCGTCACCGCCGTCATCAGCATCATCTCGGATAACAAAGTTTACTGGTGAGCATCTCGTTTGTGATGTGGACAGGATTGGGAAGTGTCCTGTCAGCAATCAACAACGAACGGTCAAAAATGAAAGATAATTAGAATTTAATATAATATTTATAGAATGTGTTAACAGACTCACCGACAGCACTCGTACTTTATTACTTATGATTTGTGTTTGCTTATGTTGATATTCAGTGTTATGTATTGTGTAATCTGTCTTCGAGGGAGAACTGTTAACCGAACTGTTAACCAAATGTTATATTGTATGAATAATGATTAATGATATTGTATAAATTATTAGATAAGATTGTCTTTAGTAACTTTTGATTTGTAATTTCCAGTTTATTAATTTTCCAGTTTTTGTTATTATTATTGCTAATAAGTATGTTACCAGTCCTGACGTATAGTAGGCAATATACTTCTGTTTACTACTAACATACTTAGACTATTTTATTGCGATTTTTAAAGTATTATTGAGCTCGTCCTGAGTCCGTGATTACGCACAGCCGACAGTGTCGTGCAAAACGTCTTCTTTAAGGTACGACGCTGCGGCCCTTCTGCTGGTCTACGGCATCTATGTAGCAGTTCTCTGCTTTGACATTCGCATCAGCGAGTACGTGATGAAGAAGTTCAGCCCTTGCTGTAACTGCCTGGCGAAAGATGACGACCAAACCGAGCAGCAGCCTCTCCTTGGCTGGAATGAGAGGGGGAACCTCCTGGTCCACAGGCGCTCCAGGACTGACAGTGGCATCTTTCAGGACGATTCGGGCTACTCTCACCTATCCCTCAGCCTGCATGGCCTCAACGAAATCCAAGACGGTAAGAAGACAAGTCCTGGTCCTCTTCCTCAGCAGAAATTATGCTTCCTAAAAGAGATAAGAAACAAACGTGTTTGGTCCTTGTGTTTGTTTTGAAGACCGCCCCAGCGTTTTTGCGATGCCAGATAATGCCGTGAAGAGAATCCTCTGGGCGTTGTGTCTGCCCACCACGCTGTTGCTTTATCTAACCATTCCGGACTGCAGAAAGCGCTTTTGGAGAAGATGCTTCATGATCACCTTCTTCATGTCGGCGGTGTGGATCTCTGCTTTCACCTACGTACTGGTGTGGATGGTCACGATTGTGGGTAAATTATTTGCGGTAGCCTGCATATTACATATTCTATATAACGCCTTATACTTTACTGGAAGTAAAAAATAACATGCCAGTAATTACACTTGATATAAACAAACTTTATGAAATATTTTGAAGTTACTCGTGCAAGGCGGGGGGAGAGACTAATACGACTTTTTGTGCTGGCATTCATAATGGGCACGGGGTGTGAATGAAGCAGGGTGCTCAAAGGGGCAGGAAAACGTGCACGTGCACTACTGCATAATCACATGGCCCATGCTTAATTCTCAAAATGCCATTGTTATGTGTGTGAGGGAATTGCTGCTGCAAGCATTTGAAGTTAACTCAGCTCCCAGCCAAGAAAAGATTAAGGTCTGCTTTGCCCTTTGGGGTACCATGAGGAATCATGTGATGCCGACAGACACCGTGGAGCATAATAGGATTATTATCCCTTTAGGAATCAGACTCACATGGGAAACCAAGGAAAATGTTGCCATTATGAAGGACATTTATCGTACTGCCAAGGTGCGATAGTGCACTGTAGTTGTATTTTGAGAGCCGCTGGGTAAACAGGGTTTCCTTTCTGTAAAATTCCACATCTTTGTCACAATGTGATCATTGACTTATTGAGCATTAAGATAAACAGCCGAAAGGACTGTGGAATAGGACCTAGACGTAACACTCCATGTACGCACTACACATTCACGCAGCGCTGCCGAAGGCTGAGGAGTAAGACGGCACAAAAACTAACCGTGCGAGTCACAGTGACTTACAGCAGTTTCCTAACAAATTCCGGTGTGTTCCAGGGGAAACGCTGCAAGTTCCAGACACTGTGATGGGACTCACCTTATTAGCAGCTGGAACCAGCATCCCAGATACAGTTGCCAGCGTTATGGTGGCTAGAGAAGGTAGTAAGACTTTCAACTGTGGCTGTTTACCTTTTACTATTCAACATGTCACTCGTATCATTAGGATAATTAGCTTTGTATTTGCTACACACCTAAGCACAAAGGAAAACACATTTAAATGTATCTGGCTGTCTGTGTTTATATGCACATTACTTGTACAATCAAGCATATTTTGTTCTTCATTTAGGGAAGGCAGACATGGCTATGTCCAACATAGTTGGATCCAATGTTTTCGACATGCTGTGCCTGGGACTGCCGTGGTTCATAAAGACCGTGTTTGTGGACACGTCGTCCCCCGTGGAGGTGAAAAGCTCAGGCCTCATCTACACAGCATCCACGCTGCTCATCTCTGTGCTGCTACTCTTTGTAGCTGTGCACCTGAACAGGTGGAGGCTGGACTGGAAACTGGGTGTTGTGTGCTTGTTTTTTTACCTTGTTTTTGCTGTTCTGTCCATCCTCTATGAGCTCGGGATCATTGGCGGCAACCCGGTAAGGGTGTGTGGCGACTGACCTTCAACCTCACCTGTCATCACCTGAACTCAGGAACCAATGGACTTATTAAAGGAGTAGCAATATTTCATTTCACATTGTCACTTTTTCCCTCAAATATATGCTGAGAAATATTTAAAACCAGCACTAATGAAAGACTGCAGCCCCAATGGCATGATGTCATTGGTCATGCTTGAATTTGTACTTTAGCATGTTTACATTTGAATTTGTTACAGTCGATTGTTCAGTTGGTGTTCTGTTGTTAAATTCACATCTAAACATTCTAAAGTACAAATTGAAGCATGACCAATGACATCACACCAGTAGGGCTGCAGTCTTTTGTAAATACGTTATTATTTGTATAATTATATACACTGTTAAGAGTATATGATCTTTCTAACGTAGTGGACAAAGTGACGCAAAATTTGGTATAAATATTTTACAGAAATTACAGTATAGGCTACTGTCCACAATTAGAAGAAATGTTGTGTTCTGACACTGCCCAGCAGGAGTCACTGTTCAACAGGAAGAGAGTTGACCAGCCAATGTCAGTATGAAACGACAACATATAGCTTTTTCATAATTTGGGAATTTGTTAACACTAAAACTCATATAATATCATTTTCACACATTTTAACTGCGCACCACCATGCATTTAGCATTTCACCCAATGTGGGGACAGGTTTCCTAGGAAACTAAAATCACCTTGAATACTAAAAGGAATCCAAAACCCACACAAGCTAAATAACACATACTGAAATAAACTGATAGCCTAGAAATTAGAAAGGGCTTAGAAAAATGGAAAACAGTCAGCAAGTAGTTTGAGGCTGGAGATTATCACTGCAGTACGGTAATAAGATGTTCAGGAAAAAAACAGGAGTAGTGACGGGTGTTATCAGTAACGCCAAAGCATTTTGGTCGACGTGAACTTCCACCTCTCACCTGTTTATCTTGGTGCTGTAAATCACCTGGTGTGCCTGTTCTGCATTCTCAGGTGAGTCAACGCCAACAGTCCCACGATCCTTTGACTTCTCATACTGCATCTTTATTTCTGCATGCGTTGCTTGAGTTTACAAACATATTTGTTAAAAAAAAAACAGCCAGCCTTTACGGATCCATCAAAATACTTGTGAAGTGTGGCTGAACACAGTCTTACGAGTCATTGAATTCCTTCTTCTGCCATGTGAGACCACAGGAAAAGATCACAGGAAAGCTACAACACAGAAACATTTGCAGGACACTTCCATACCAACAGCTGCATATTATCCACACAGCGTAGATCCTACAGATCGAATATTAACACGTGTGCTTTTGACAGTCAAAAATAAAACTCCACAAGTCAACTCATTTATGTTAATTACTGCCTCACACCGGGTCCTTACACACACACACACACACATATATATATATATCCTCACTGACTACATGAAACATAAAAAGGGGGAAAATATCAAAAAACACAAACAGACGGCACATAATTCACCAACCTGTCCACCATGGGCCACTGGACAACTCCTTATTAATCAACAGAGCCTTATTAATCAACAGTGAATCCAGGTGACATTACACCTGAGGGCATACTCCACCATCCTGCTGTTTTTGCAAAATGCTCCATTACCACTGACAAGTTATGCTCAACCAGAAACATAAGTACCACAACCATAACATTAACTATACAAAAGGTGGACAAATGACCACACTTGGAGCACGTGATCGCTCTAAGATAAACTTCCACCTTTCTCCAAGGCCTTCCAGGCCTTAGAAACTTCTGAAAATCAAAATTCTAATAGTTCAAAACGGGCACAATTTCAGGAAAAAAAAAAAAAAAAAAAAAATATATATATATATATATATATATA